>JABUQX010078336.1:0-50040 GCA_015478945.1 Trachelipus rathkii
GTTAGCAATGGTCTCTTCGTAATGTTAAAGTGCACGGTTTTAACTTCGCATCATGTACGGCTTAGCAAAAAATGTAATCATACCCGTACTACCTCAAAATAATATTACAAATATTGAGTAACTCTTAAGAGGACTCAATGGGAGACTTATTATTTCTCAGGTTACGCTTTTTACCGATCCTTTATTTAATTTACATTTTACTCTTCTATTTACATAATATTTTCACAATACATATTAATACGTAACAATATTATTATATAAAGTTTACATGTAAAAATATTAGTCGTAGATACCTTTTCATCAATATATCATTTGATAATAAGAAGTAACATAGTATAAATTAAATATATTAATATATCTAATTAATATAAATATATATCTTAAAACATATTATATTATATATATATATTATAAATCTATATATACTATCTATATTAATAATATATATATATATATTATAATTAATATATAATTATATATTATATTATCTTATAAAATATTAATATATAATATAATATATATAGTATATATATTAAATCTATATAATATATAATATATATATATATATATAATATTAAATATATATATATCAATATATATATAATATATTATATTATATATAAATATATATAATTATAATTATATACTTTATTTTTATTAGTGTGACGTTGTGTGTGCTTGTAGTGTTTTTATGATGTGTGTGTGTGTTTATTGCATATCGTTGTGATGCATGTAGGTAAATAGTTCTTTAATGTATAACATATTCATCATAGATATCTTTATATATATACACTATATATGAAGTCGTATATAAATTGTAATTTATTTATTTTTTTATTTCTTGATTTAATTTCGTGTTATGTCTAATTAATTATTTAATGAACTGTATTCAATGATATTAGTCAATATGCACAACGTCCAATGAGATTTATACCAGGTCTGAAGCAGGAGGAGGTGGATAGGATTGATAATTTTTTTATTGCTCATTATTTATCTTCACTGGAGTAAGATATATAGAATATTGTTATATCATGAAAGGATGGGAAGAAAGAGACAATTATTTAATGTTGTGCTCGCTTTCTTCTATACTTTCTAAACAATTTCGTCTGTATCTTTTCGGAGTTCAATAATATCTATTTTGAGAATTGCTAAAATGTTATTTATTTTAATTAGATATAATGTGCGAGGCCTAATTTACTGAATATCATGTTATATATTTTGGTTCCGATAAACTATGGTGTAAAATAAAAGGTATAGATTTAATTTCTATAATAACGCCCATATTCGATTGGGTCGGGCGTACGAATGAAGTAAAAAACCTTTGGTCACTGCCAGGTTGGTACTTTTCAGTCTTACATCATGTAGTTTAACCTATGTTTTTTGGTTATATAATAGTATTTATTATACACATCATTAATGTTAAATTTCTGATGCGAAAATTTCGACGAGATACATTATAATCTTTGATATTGAACATTAAAAGAAGACGTCCAACATGTTAATCAAAACTTTGGTGTTTTATTATAGTATCTTGGGACAAACATTGTCGGAGGCTCTTTTACCCACAGTGGGATAAAATAATTTAACAAGCGGTTAGATATAAATTAATCTCATGTATTTCAGTATATATAACATTATTTAATGTCTATTTTGGATTGTCTCGGAGATTGGCGATACAATTTAATCCGTATATAATACAAAATATATTTTGAATAAATTAGTTTTTATACATAAAATTATTTTGTGCAGCGTAGAGTATATATTCTATTACATAAAAAAATTTATCTTAAGTAAAATTTAAATAAGATGTATATTTATAATGTCACCAACTATATTCAATAGATCACACTTAGAAATTACTTTAATTGTTGTACTTTTACACGAATTTTAAAGATCCTCCATTTATTAAATTATTTCATTTCTGTTAAATTTTTTTCACTTTCTTGAAAAATTTCAACGTTTGAAAAAGTGAGTTGGTAGGGTATTGTTGTGTGTGTGTGTATGGTAACTGTTTTTTTGTTTCTGGATGTCGTTGTGGTTCGTGGTCAACAGCGAGCGACGCGCGAACAGAAGTTATGTCAGAGATATGTAGTAGTCTGTAGATGCGAGGAGAGAGGGAGTGACGTAGAGTTTAGTTTACACGCTGTGTTAGTATGATATCTTTTTGTTTATTAATGTGTACAGAGAGAGAGTGTGGATAAGTTTTATTGTGGAAAAATATTTTGCAGCAAAAAATGTTGTTTTTTTTTGAAAATGTTGGTGCCAAGTAGTAACAAATCCAAAACAATTAATGCATATTACAAAGATAATGTATCTATCAGTAAAATTATAATCATGTTTTGTGCTATGTCCCCTTTCAGATTCAAACTATTATGAAGGCCGCATGAAATGTCAACTCTGGGACTGAAAGAATTCTTGACTGCCTCTGTACCAGATTTATACCCAAAATTATGCGAGAGTTACATTTGCTAAAAATATTTTATTTTAATATCGAAAAAGAATGTTGTGAGTTTGTTTTTGCCAACTTGTTGGCCACATGGATTGCATTGTTGTCATGTTTCTCACGTGAAACATATAAAACTTATTTCATTAAATAAGTAAAATTTAAATAGTTTTATTTTAGACTAATCGATACTCTTAAGTGTAATGGTATTTGGCTTAACAATACATTATTTAGACAAAATTAATAATTTCTATATGTTCTAATAAGTTCTTTTTGTAAGAAGTAATATACTGAATGGATTTAAAACTATAATTCGAAAAGTGTAATATACATTATGGCAGGATTTCTGAGAAAAATTTAATCAGAAACTTCGTGAAGAGGAATTGGATTATTCGATCTAATTATTCTATTGAATCTCACCTAAAATCACTTAAATCTCTGGTCAGAAGTCTAAACCAAGTGGCGACGGCTCTTAGTAGGTCCACAAATAAATTTAGACTCTGGAGATTTTGTTGTGATATTTTATTAAAAACGAAAAAAGAGAATCCACATAAACTGCCGAGGTATTTTTCTTTAGCTTGAATAAGTTTCGATGAAAACACTTATGTCCGCATTTTAGTTAGTTGTTTTTTTATTTTTTGATTGGTGCTCGGTTGTAAAAGTGTTAATTAGAGGTGGAATTGGGCTTAGCGTCGAGAAAACATGACGACGAGAAATAGACAAAAATAGGGGAATCCTGTGAAATAATTATAACAGGTTTGGAGGAAATGACTCGGGCTCCAGTTGGCACAGCAGATAGATTGTATCGCAGAAGGAGGAAGACAATTTTGTTAACGAATATCATAGTGAAGACTTATGAAACTGAATTTAAGACCGCTCCTCACTACACCACGTATTATTGTGTATCATAGAAAAACGCTTTCCTAGATTGAGGGATTAGAATCCGGCACTCTCACCTAAAAAGCGAATCTACATACGCAAGTGTTCACTAGTTTAATGTCAAGTGATATAAAACTTGCTATAACTGTCAACTATAAAGAGCCTATATTTTCCTCTTTTATTTAATTCTTGGGTGTTTCCCTCAGTCTTTTTTAAATAGATGGAAGCAGTATTATAATTACTAATTACTTATATTATAATATATAAATTATATATTAAATCTATTATAATTAATATATAATATATATATATATATAATATATATATATATTATATATATAATATATATAATATTATATATATATAGTATATTACATATTATTAATATATATATATATATATATTATATATATATAATTTAATAATATATATTATAAATAATATATATATATATATATATATTATATAATATATAAAGTATAATATGAGTATATAAAGCGAGTCAGATCAAACTTCCAGATATATTATTATAATAATAATAATAATAATAATAATAATAATAATAATAATAATAATAATATAAAAAAAAAAATAATTATATATAAAAATTAAATCACAAGGAAACGTGAATTTATATGTAAATAATTTAAACTGAAAAATTGAATAAAAATAATAAAGTAAGCCGATAATCTTTATAGAAATTAATAAAATTTTAGTTCGTTACTTTGGAGTAGCAAAATATCAAAAATAGGTCCACGGAATAAAACTAACAGTCAAGATTGTTGAACGGGATGGAGTCCATGAGTAGAATCCTTTTCAGTCCTTTTATTATAAATAAATTGTATTTGATTTTTTATGGAATGTTATAAACTGATATAATATTTTATTTTGGTTCTATGGTCCTTTGCAGGTCCGATTGTGTGCACTGGTTTATTTATCTAAAGCTTCGGGTTTTTGTTTAAACAATTCAAGAAACTTTATATTGTATAGTGAAATTACTTAAAGAGACAAGAATAAACTAACATTGGTATAAAATTTCATTAAAAATAAATTGTAGTATAAAGTCGCTCTATTGAAATACGGCGACGTACCGCTAAATAAGTCTAACCAGGACCGCTCCAGGTCTGACGAATTGAGATGTATGGGGGCGTATTCAGGTAAGTCGGTGTTATCTGGTTTGTCGGGGGCTGTTGTTGTTGCTGTGTTTTTAAGTAAGATGATCATGTGTCAGTAGTTTGACTAGGGGTGAGCTCGAAATGTCGCTATCGAGAAGGCAGAGGATAAGAGGTAACGGCGACGGTATAACCACTAAAGAATGTCTCCTATTCTAATGTTGATCCAGCCTTCAGGCATCATTAGTTGCGGGAGTAGGCAGTTATTGTGCAGAGTGATAAATCATAGGTGGTGACTTAAAACAAATAATCTTGTATTTGAGACCAGGGATGGAATTTAGTGATTTTTTTGATTTTTTTTTTTTAAAAATTCAATTTGTGATTTTTTTTTTTTTCTATTTTTTTTTCTATTTTTTTAGATTCGGGAAAGTAAAGTCCTTTTTGTCCTTCACTCTTTCGATAGAACTTTTGGTTAACTATGCAAATTAATAATTTCGCAGTGACGGGTTACGGAATCCAATAAAAATATAAAAAATCAAAAAAATCACAAATTGATTTTTAAAAAAAAAAATCAAAAAAATCTAAAATTGCCATCCTGATTTTGACCATTTTTTTAAAAGACTAAATGTTAAATATTTACAGATAAGCAGAGAAACAAACCCATGGTGCTCTTAAAATATTTGGAAACAATTTGGGAATCAGATAGAATATTATTGCATCTTTATGACACAATAGGTCAGTAATATCAGAAATATATTTTATTTTTTATTCGTGACAAGATTAACTTCATATTGTGTTTGTAAAAATCAGAAAAATAGTTTTAAACTGTTGAGGTTTCCGTTGTAATAAATGATACTCATCTATAAACATACTATATATCATTAACAAGAAAAGAAAATAATTTCCTTATATATAGTTCAACACAAAATTTTCAAAATTAAATCATTCTTGATTATCTTCTTGCGTCCAATACCATAACGTGATCACTGCTATGCATTCACTCCCTGATTCCTTCCTCAAAATAAATAAACAACACTGTTTACCTTCCATAATAATTACAACTTGAGTATATTTGCCTTCTGATTACGTGTAAAAAAAAAAGGCAATTTCATCCAATGTAAAGAGCCGGCCATGTGTAATATTTCAACAGAATTTTAAGAAAAAATTTAGCTTTTTACTCTTATTGTAAATGGAAAGTGTTATGGATGGGGTCTGGTGGGTCTGTAGTCAAGATGGAGGTTTTTTATATTTTTAATTTTATAGTTATTTTTTATTTATTTCGTTTATAACTTAAACTCTAAGAAATGAATATTTATAACTATATCAGTAGATTATTACTGATTCTCACCCTGCGTAATCCACCTCTATCTACCGGGCCCTCGTTCTTCTCAAAGAGCAACAAAACAAAGGAGCGTCAAAATCGGCGAGCGTATATATATATATTATATAGTTATATATATATAATAATAATAATTATAATCAAATATATATATATAAATAAGTAATAAAATAAGTATATATATATCCAATATATATATCTATATATATAGTATAGATATAATATATAATAGTTATAATATATATATTATATATAATAGTAGGTATTTACTGTATATATGATATATTATAATATATATATATATAACGATTGTAAATATGCTTTTTAATAAACCGCAGCTCAATATGTAATTGATAACATTACTCCCTTGGAGTGATTCTTCACTTATCTGGATTAGATCCCGGGCACTCGCTCAATGTGGTCAAGTGTCAACACACTTGCCATTACCGTCTGCGAAGGGCCCGGGTTTCTAATCCTGAGAAAGTGAAAGAAATCACTCAAGGGCTAGTTTTATCAATATATATATATATATATTATATAATATATATATATAATACTATAATAATTATATATATATCAGTATAATATATTATATATATATATATTACATATAATATATATATTATATAATTTCAATTATAATTCAAATTTTTGAGGCACCAGCGTCACAAATGCCATATAATTCCGGTTTTAAATGGAAAATCACTTTAATAACTGAAATAGTAAATATGCAATGATTTTAACGGATTTAGGAGTTTTATCAGCACGTTCTGGGTGTGCGTTGTGTGTGTGTGTGTGTGTAGGTGGTGTGTGTGTGTGTGTGAATGTGTGTGTGTGTGTGTATGTCCGCCGAGTGCGTTTGATTGCGCTATCCGCTTACATGACAGGAAGTGGTTGTGCCTCACCATCACCGCTCTATGTACTAACTACTAAACACATTTATTCTTGCCCTTCTTAATATATATATATATATATATATATATATATATTATATTTATAATAATATATTTAATTATATTATATATATATATATATAATATATATATATATATATATATATATATACTAATCTATATTATATTTATATATTATATATAATATATATGATATATATATATATATTATATATAATACTATTATATATTATATAAGTATATAATATGATATATATATATTATAGTACCTGTATTATTATATTATAATATATAGGTATACAAGATGATTATATATATAATAATATGATAGTAATAGTATATAGTCTTACTTGAATAAAGGAAATAAAATATTCATGTGGAAAGCAAACATTCAATTACAAAAAAATATAACTTGTACTATTTTTATATATACCGTATAATATATATATATATAATAGGTATATATAGTATATATATATATATAATAGTATATATATATTATATTACTAATATAACGTAGGTGATTAATTAATAGTAACCCCATATATTCCTACTACTTACCTATATAACATATATAAATAATATATATATATATACGGTATATATACTATATAGTATAATAATATACAGTACTATATATATATATATATATATAACTATACTCACATATATAATATATAGACAAATATATTATTTATTTTTTAATAATATTTATATATATTTATATTATATAATATAGTATATATATATAATATATATAATATATCAAAAATTCTGAAACAGTTTTATATTATTGTTTTGCTTAAGTTTGGTTAAAGAAAAATATCTTTAATCAATCAAAATACGGACTGTATTTGATCCAAAATCTTAAAATTTAACAAAATCTTCAATCTATTTTTCGTTAGATAATGCGATTCAAACACTTTACTAAGATTCTTCAAGTACAGATGAAGTGACTCGCGAACTCCTCTTTATACTGGGTTGAAAATTGTATGGGGACATCAATAATTGCATTATTAATTGCTATGTCTATATGTTTTAAGTCAAATCTGACATGTTGACCGCCGTACTTCTCTCGTTTCTTCATTAAGAGAAAGCAGAAGAAATTCTATTTGGCAACTTCTAAAACGATCGAAAATTTTTCATCGATGTCTTACGAGAGAAAATCTTTCAAAGCAAAGCACACAGATTTTCAATTCATGTACGAGCAGTTTGCTGTCGTTATGGATGGAGACTGTCCGTGTAGTACAATAATTGACGAGTTGATTGAAAAAAAAAAAAGTTGAAATCATAGGATTAAATTCATAATCTACAATTTTTTAATAAGATATCAAAAAGAATATTTGAGGTTTATGAAGAAACGTCAGCAGATGGTATCCAAATCATCAAACATTTACTGCACTATTCTGACATGCTTACAAGACGCATCTCTTGGGACCATGATCCGTCGTAACTTTAGCCCCATACCCCCGCAATCATGTTAACATTTTGTCTGCGAAAAGTCCTCAAGAGGTTTGTTTTTTTTACTAAAATATTTATTCGGCTTGGTTACCTAAAATAGGTCACGTTTTGTTTTCACAATGTCAATAAAGTTCATTAATTGTTGTATTACCCACAAGAATGTTGAACAGTCAATGACACAAACATACAATACTTTGCTTTCTATATTACAATTCCTTGAGAAGCCTTGAACACCTCTAAATAATCTTTTCTTCCACCCTGCTGCACAAAATCAACACACATTTCATCATCAGTTCATACAAACTCGCATTTGATCTCGAACAGTATAGTCTCCTCCGTTATTTTAAACTTTCGTAAGTAATGCCTCTTCTGCTTACAGATAGTCCATTTTGTCACTGTTCATGAGCACTAAATTCTGCAAAACCTGATCAAATATATTTCTTCAAGAACCCATAAATATGTTTTACTAATTTTCTAGATAAATATAATTAAGATTTAAAATTAAACGCAAGTAATATTACAAAAATTGAAAATTACAAACAACTAAGTCGGCAAAATTTTTTTTAGTCCGTTTTAAATAAATTTCCGGGGGGGAGAAGATCCCTCAAACCCACCTTGGCTTTACGGCCCTTGTTATATATTTTATACAACACACTAGACATCACACACACATCACACACACATATATACTATATATATATAAATAGGGTATATATATATATATTATATATATAATATGGAATAAATTGATTTTATATATATAGATATATATATTATATATTATAATATTACAAACGCGGCCCGATATGCTCAGGTGGTAGAACACTTGCCAAACAAAGTTAGGCCCCCAGTTTCGCAACTGGTCGGAGTAGGAGAACTGTGAGTTTTTTGGTTCGTCCTGTTCGGTACGTTAAATAAATACACCCCTTCCTAATTGATTAAGGGCCTCTATCCCTTCGCAGCGATGAATTTGTTTAATCTGTAATATATATTATATATATAATATAATTATATTATATATATATAATTAATATATTATATATATAATATTATTATAATATATTATATTATATATATATATATTATATAATATTATATATATAATGTATATATAGATATATATTATTATTAATTTTTATATTATATTATTTTTTTTTATATTTTTTATTTTTATTTATATTATTATATATAAATTATCATTTTATATATATTATATTTCTTATATTTATATTATATTATATATATATTATTATTTTATTATATTATTCCTTACCAATTTTTATTCTTATTATTATAAAATAAATGTTATATCATTATTATATCTATTACTTTCATTTTTAAATTATATATATTTTTATATATTATTTTTTTTTTTTTTTATACTTTATTTCATACATACTCCATATATATATATATATATTATATATATATATATTATTATTAATATTTATATTAATAATATAATATATATATATATAAAAGGTATTATATTAACCGTATATATATTTGGGTCTTAACTGCCCATAGTTCTCAACATGGTGACTGCAGGCGTGGGTCACTTGCAGACAAAAAGTAATAACACTTTATGTTCTGTAACTCGTGCATGGGAAGAATATAATAATAAGAGATATATATATATATACTAAGCTATATATATATATATATACTATATATATATATATTATATATATATTATATATATAACTATATTATTATATTTATACTATATATATCACTATATATATATATATATAACTATTTTTTTATATTTTTTTTTTATTTTTTCTAATACGCATAGGTGTAACGAGATTTTTCTAATCAAATTTATAAATCCAAACCTTGATTTATTATTCAAAATTATCTAAAAGAACCAATTTTTTATTATTATTATTATTATTATTTTTTTGCTTAATGTATCAATGCACTAGCTTTTTATTTATTCTAAAATTAGGTGAAAGACCTTGGAATATATATATTTGAACTCTCTCTTAATTTTGTTGAAATCACTTAAATATTGATTCAGGTTTATCATTTAATAATTTTATAAAATAAGTTAATTTAAAACTTTTTTTATAACTATGTTTGGCGTCTCCTGGTTTTTTGAGGAATCAATTCATCTTCTCTGCATCGGCTAGGAACCATGACATTCCTTCTTGCCACTCATATCGTGGTAGGCATTTTACATCATTTTCTCCTCTCCTTCACAAACGAAACCAGACGTTTTTGGATTTATTTAAAATAGTGTTCCCGAAAGTTCATTACAGCCCCACAATCAATACCGTTTACAATTCCAACGTTTGTTATCTCACAAGCTTCTTCTCTTTGCCATCTTTCCCCAGCTACGATTCTCATACTTACTCCCTGTCTCCTACATAAACTGCCCGGGGTGGGGGTGGTGGCAAATTTTGGTGCTCGCCAACGCCTACACTATTTATAATTATATAGTATTATAGTTATTATAGTACTATATATATATAATATATATATATATAATATACATATATATATATATATATATCTATATATAATATATATATATATACATCATATTAATATATAATATATATATATATATTATATTATATATACCTCCGGGGCAGATTTTTCAAGACCCTTAAGTAAATATAACAAAAACCGTAAAATAAAGTCTAGAAATGGACTTTCCGGGAACGATATATTTTGAAGTCTCATAGATAACACTGGATAAATTTTATGAATTTCCTCCCCCAATAATCATTTGTGTAGGAGTTGAATAATTATGATGTGAGGGAAAGGGTAAATATAAGATCAATATAAAAAAAACAAAGGAAAAAATGCTCTCACTTTTTGGGCATGGAAACTTGCATTTAATGTTTTGTTTCTTATGACTACAAATTTTTAGCAAATGAAACCAAATGCCTTGAAAAAAAGATTATGTAAAGTAGCGGGTTCCATAGCACTTCTTAATAGTTTGTCTTATAATAACAGTTTAGTCTATCCACAGATTGTAAAACCTAGTCATTGCACAAATGCCCGTCAACGCTTTTTCAGATTTTCATTGAGCAGCTAAGAAATCTAATTTTGTTAAATGAACTGCAATGAAGAAAAAAGGTTCAAAGCAACAATCCTCCGGGTCAGAGACATGACACTCAAAACAAAGTTATGGTAGCAAAAATTTTCATATTTTTAGCCAGGCCGAAATCAGTGTTTGTAGAGGGTAAAAGATGGCATTTTTTTCTAAAATCTATATGCTTATTGTCTAATTGGTTCATATGGTTTTAATTTATCCACACTTTTCACTGGGTCAGTGTGGTACAGGGGCTCAGTTCACTCAAACAAATGTGGCGTAAGTGCACATGCATTTTTGGTTTCTTTGCAGTATGGAGATACATATGTTTTTTTCCTATATTGCATATTGAAATCGTCCTTACCGGAGTCGAATTGTATTAAATTTTAATGACAGTGTCAATGGACACTTTATTAACTTTTTCCATGGTATTTTCATTCGTTCTTCAAAAAGTTAAGTAATTAATCCCAATTTTCAGAGTTTATATTTTTACAATAATAGATACATTTATATATAGTTTAAATGAAAACTGAACGCGAGGTTCATTCATTCATAGTGTTCAAAACAATGCATACGTAATAAGTTTCTAAACATCAATTGAGACGACCGAACTTACTACTTACAATTATGTTTTTTTCTCTCCTAAATAGACAAATCGTTAAACTTTTGCGCTTATGCCTTTAATAATCTTTTTTTTCAGGTAATTTTCTCGTGGTTTTTAATTACTTATTCTTTATCTCTACGTTCCATTTCAAACTTTTATTTAAAGTTTCGTTGAAATTGGCATAATGGCCATTATTCATTTTCAAATACAAGGATATATAATTTATATTATATTATATATCCCATATATATATATAATATTAAATATATACTATATATTATATAATATAATATAAATAATTTATTATATAATATATTATTCTATATAGTATTATATTATATAATTGGATATATTATATAAGTATATATATAATATTATATAACAAAATCATTATTATAATTTATATATAATATATATATATATAAGTATATATATTTTGTATTTATATTATTATTTTTTTTATATATATAACTATAATTATAATAACTATATTATATAACTACTATATATATATAGAATATATATATATAATATATATATATATATATACTATCAGTATATATAATAGAGAGAGAGAGGTGGAAGAGGGATAAATATTTTTGCTTGAACTGGCTGTGAAATCCTGAATTGATACTCCAGCTGCTATTTTATTGATTATGTGTTTATACGGATAGTGTTGTAATTGTTTCTTGTTGCTTCTCGTCCAACGCCCGGATAATACTGCATCACACCCAGAATTTCCTAATAGCAAAGAGAGAGAGAAAGAAGCTCGTTCACTCCTCTCTCCTCTCCACACTCAACTCATTACTAACCTTTCTCTTGGTTAACCTTACCTTTGTCACACTCGGGTCAAATCTTCATACTAAATTCATTTTCTGTCTGGATTTACATCGTCACATTCTCCTGGCCTCATCCTATCCTTAATGCGGAAAATTACCACATTCTTTCTACCTCTCACCACATTCTCTCCATTCTCTCCTATCATTCTCGAGGGATCTCACTCTCCCCTCAACTTTGTCTCGTTCTAACCTCTAGGAATCTTTATTAAGAGCCAAATGGCTGTTTCTTGCTTATTCTGAAATTATTTACCTATCTCTCTCTTTCAATTATCCCTTTTTTATTTTTTTAAATCATAAGTCCTTCGTTATGAGATCGAAAAATTTGAAAACTCGAATGGCAAGGGAATCGATGGATTCAAAATGTTTTCCTTTTTCTCTCTCTCGTGTATGTTGAAGAACAAAGAACAGGGATGGAACCGTTAACATGGGGATTTTTTGGGGCCCCTGCGATTCTTCATCTTTTCGATTCATTCTTGAAGATCTGGAAGGATATTATATATCGAATAATTTTTTTCGTTTCATTTAAAATTCCTTCCATTTTTTTTTTTTTTTAGCCATAATACTAAAATTTTTACTTAATTTTGTTTTATAATAATATAACACAGTTGCTTTATGTATTTAAAATGAAGGGATTTCTATATATAGGGAAAACTTTTTTAAATATATTCTTCACCCTCCCTCCTCTATTTCCCTTCCTTATAGATCATCCTCAAAAGCACTTAAAAGGAAAACAAAAAAAAAAAAACAATTATTAATAATAAATCAATGATTAATAATAAAAAATTCTTTCGGCTTTAAGATAATTATTTACACTTATTATTTGAATATGAGAAAGTTCCTAATTATTTTTAATTTAAGTTTCATATATTATATATAATATATTATATATTATATAAATATAAATATATATGTATAAAATTTATATATAATCATACTATATAAATATTATTTCTTATATATATATATTATATATATATAATATATATATATATATATATATAATATATATAATATATTATTATATATATATATATATATATATCGGCGAGTTTTAAGTTAGAATGATTATTATGTAGTAGGCATATGACTTCTCTGATATCCTCAATCAATACGTGATGATTATAATTGTTTGATATTCTGGAAATGGTTTTCATGGGCAAAAATTAACTTTTTATTTTCGAGACACACAGACAGGGGCAACAAACAGTTGAAAAAAAAATACAAAAAAACAAAAACAAAAAAACAGAAAAGTTCAAAGAGATACCAATTGAAAGATTTAATTTAATAAAATTAATATTTTTATTTTTTGTCAACGGTTTCTTTATTTCTTTAAAAACCGGTTCCATATATAAAAAAATCCTGAAATTTGTTTTTTTTCTTTGTTATATCTCTGCCAAATTTGCATTTATCACAATTAAAATTTTGAATTTTTTACAGCTCATGTTTTTTTATTGGAACACACTTTTAACTATTTTTGGCTCAAGAGTGACTCAAAAGTGGGTCAAAAGTGGCTCGAAATCGCGTCCCATGAGAGTGATGTGGTATTAACGACATAATAACTACTATATGATAGTATAAATAGTATAGGCCTATATGTATACTATGCTACAGTAGTAGTGATGTAATATAGCGACTGGATTCGAAGTATAATTAGGTAGCTGAGCTATATATTAACGTATACGTATGATATATATATATATGACATATATATATAATATCAAGTATATAAGCTGATCAGGATATCGTACGTAGACATATATAATAATAGTACTAACAAGTCGTATAATACCGGATATATCATATATAGTGAAGTATGAGTATATAGTAATAGGTATACTAGAATGTATCATGAGTCTATAAATCATCATAATATAGTCATAATATTACTAATGATGATTATGATATGATGAGATATTTATATAAGTATGCATTAATTTTATAAAAATATATTATCATTTATATATATACTATATATCTTATTATTTTTACGGACACCCTAATAGTATATTATTGTAAATCTAATATACTTATAGTATCATTATATATATAGTACAATTATAATAATTTCTCTCTCTAATATAGTATAGTATAATATATTATATATATTAACTCATAATATATTAGTATCAGTGATATATCATATATATAATATATTATATATATAGGTACACTCACACTCACATACATATAGTAATATTAAGGTATACGCGATATTATATATATATCTAAATATTATTAAGTAGTATACCTAAGTTCGAATAAAGAGCATTTAATGCAAATCCTCAGTATTACAATTTATATGGAAACAACCTCGTTGAAATGCATTTATGGAATTAAGGAAGCAGAATAACAAACAGACAAATTAGCTCGATGTCGCAGAAATGAATATAGAGGCCCTAAATCTCAGTACAAAAATCCAAATTTTTTCATATTTATAAATTTGTTTATGGAGAACCTTCATCAAATATATCCGAGGGTCGCGAATTTTTTTCACATGAAACTTTGTATAAAATTGCTTGGGAATACTCAAAGAAAACAACTATGAAAAGAAAAAAAAAAATAAAAAAAAAAAAAAAAAAACAACAGAAACAACCAATAAAAAAAAGCATCGGAGAAATGAACATGCAGAATAATGTATGATGTGTCCTCCTTATATGGCATAATTTGACTAACACGTAAAATTATATGGCTTGATTACCAAGATGATTCTTGTCAATTATCTTCTTTTTATTGGTTTCACTGCGGGGTGTTTTGAAGAACGTCATTTATTGATTCTATTCCAACTAGTTCGAAGAGTATTCGTGTGCCCATGACATTGTGACGAACTTGTTTCTTCGATTTTTTATTAACTCTTTTTTTTAGGGCTTAACAAAGTGATTGTTAAGAATATTCTGAGTTCTCATGAAGAATCAACAAAAAAAGAGGTTTGGAACCCCTGACTTAGAGTTACTCCATTTTAATTGTATAACGTATATATGATAATGTATTATATACCATATATCTACGCCTAAAGATTATACTAATATCATTCTAGGATGTATCATCTATCAATAATATATATATATATATATATATATGATATATGTATATATATTACCTATAATTAATAGATATATATTATATACTAGTAATATATATAGAATACTTATATATATATATATAACTAGTATTATATATATATGATAATTATATATATAGTAATACGATATATGTATGTATCGTAGTTATATATATAGTATGATATATACAATCCTATATATATATCATTATACGTGACTAACGAGGTCTTGGCGATGATGTTATGGTGTCCTTTCAGTATTTTATGTAAAAAGCTATGTAATGAACTTATAAGTATAACAATCAACTCCAAACATTACTACAACCTTTGACTTTCAAAAGCGTACATGATGTCCAACATCATCGTTTCACGTCACACATTAATACATATTAACTACTCCTGTCTGTCAACACACATACCACCACACACACGTAGGACACGCCTTCACCCGACACCAACGGCCAACCCACGTTAAGCTATGTAACTATTTGGTGAAGGTAATAGCCCCTAGTAATCATATATATATATACCACCTTACCATCACTATACGCTAACCATATATATATAGCTACTATAATTATGACCCTTAATATACCCATAATCACAATACATCACCAACCCTAAACCACCACTCCATCATCACCCTACCCAACGACGCTAATCACCATATCATATATATGATATATAAATATCTTAGACAGGTTAGACAGTCAGGAGATGAGTGAAATGTATGTTTCCGTATATATATAGTATATATATAATATATAATTATATATATATATAGCGTATCGTAGTATACTATGATACTATATTATACTATATATATATGTAGTAGATATAGCTATAGTACCTGTCTATTGTATCATATATTAGTACATACTATACTAGTATATGAACGTCACACTGCTGGACTGCATGCTGCCAATTCTGAAGGGGTGGTGGGTTCGGTTGGCCACTTCTTCTCGAAATTGGTTTTTTCACCGATGCAACTGGTAGGAGAAAGCAGGGTGTGGGGGTGTCCACCGACCCCCTAACAGCAAAACATGAAGATCCATAATGTTTATGTGTCACTCACCGGACAAGTTACATCAGAACCACAGCACACACAAGCACTATACACACACACACACACATAATCAACACACACATATCTATATATATTATAGTATATACTACGATATACCTATAGGGTAATAGAAAATTAGTTAATAACATTGTTAGATGATATAATATAGACTATGAAGTACTAGTATTATAGTATAGGTTATAAGCTATAATATTATAGAATACTTAATATTAGTTATTATATAGTATATTTTATATTATAGTATATATCAATATATATTAATAGTATATAATATATATATATAATTATATAGTAGATAAAAATTAAATAATCGATATATATATAGTATATCTAATATATATTATTATATTAGTATATATATCGATTTACTTAGTACATATATAAGAATAATATACTATATAATATATATACTATATAATTATATATATATATATATTTTATATAATGACATATATATTATAAAGTATATGTATATGATAATATGTATATATATATATATAATATCATATATAATATATAGTATATTGATATAATATATTATATATATACTATATATATAGAGGTACTTGATATTATACGTAATATAATATATATATATACACATTTTACAATTGCTTTGAGTTATTTCCTAGTTATCGCATATACTTGTTAATGCGTTTAATTTAGAATATCATCTATGTTATCTTTCAACTCAAGCGCCGAACACGCATGGCACTAGATATACAGATCAGCACACAAATACAAGTTCAAGGGAGCATCATCGGAAGTTTTAATGATTTTTTAAAAGTGTTCATAGTATATAATATGATAGTATTATTAGTATATATTTATATAATAGTTATGTATATATTAATATTATATATATAGATTATTGTATATATGTTTATAGTTATTATATTATATTATATATTACTGTAGATTAATATATTATTATAAAGTATACAGTAATATTTATAATATATTTAGATATAATATATATATATATATATATAGTTATATCAGAGTATTATTATATATTATATACTATTATAAGATAATAGTATATATATAGGTTGATATATTAGTATTATATTACTATATTTACTATAGGATATATAAGATTAAATACTACCTATTATATGAATATATAAGTATAGATTATATATAGATATTATATATATACTATAAACGTATCTGTAAAATTAAGGAAAGGAAATATAAATATAAAACATATCTTTAAGATTAGAATCTATTCTTAATATTAAGATTTAGGAAGATCTTATTATCTTTTGATTATATATAATTATATATATACTATACTTTATATATATATATATATAGAAACGTCAAATATGTATATATACGTTTAAAAATATCTTAAGTGGATATTGAAGAGTACTATAGTATATTATATCGTAATTATATATACATATTAACAGATACTATTTCTATATATAAATATTATATAATATACGTAATAGCGATATGATATAGTATATATATACTATATTTTAGTAGTAGTATATATATATTATAGTACATTGATATACTATATATAGTTATGAGAAGTCAAAATGTGTAGTTAATAATTATTTATTGAGAACGGACCGAGAACTAGTACTAGCCTCTAGAAGTACCCATATTTATAGCATCAAGTATGTTAATTTATTATACTCACGGGTTGTCTTTTTGTGTATATGTGGTGTAAGGTGTGTTAGTGGTATTAACTGGTGTTTGCTGTATGGGTAGTGGTGATTTGTAGAAAAGTGTCATGCTGTAGTGATGAGTGTGTAGGTTTAGTATTTATGGGAATGTTCTGTTGATAACCAGCTGTCCCTAATGAAGACTTTTATTATGCTATTTTTTGCTCTCTCTTGGTTATAATTATTATTAGCTCAAATATAATTATAATCTATATCCATATACCTATATTATCTGTTATAATAGCTTATCTCAATTTCCGACCTTATTCGATGACAGCTCATCACTCTTTATTTTAGATTAAGTCTATTAATTATTAATATTTATATAATTATATTATTTGATATTTATTTACTTTCATACAAATAAGATTAAAAAATAATATAAATATAGTTTATTGTATTGTAAATACATTTATTTAATTATTACAATATTATGCATTATTTAATTCAAATAAAACAACTTATCAATTTTATGGCAATTAAGGTTCTAGTTTCCATATATATCCTTAATTTTTCATTTCATATGTCATTTAAGTTAAATTAATTTTATTTATATTCGCTTTTATTTATTTTATTCCTTTATTTCATGCTTAGTCTGATATAAATTTCTTCGAAGCTAAATCCATATTAATTTACTAATTTCCTCCTTAATTAGTATATTTAATTATACTTATTTATTATTTCTTACTGCATTATTACAAGACCTTAATCTATTTTGGTTTTATACTATTATTAATTCAATTAGTATTTTAATTATTAAATAATTATAATATCTTATTACTGGTTAAGGCAGTAATAATATGCTTTATCCAATACCATTGTTCTCAATTACCCCACTATGCGGTATATATAGGTAATAATTTTATATTAATCCTAAATTAGAGACTACACTTTTTAGATGTAAATTGTCAGAGATTATTGGGTTGTTGTTTTTTCATTCGTATCCTATCATTTCAATTATATATATTATTTCTTTCTTGAGTATAGTCCTATAGAGCTAGATTTTGAAAATGCCATCGGAGAAGCTAGAGAAGATTTCTTATGTAGAGATAATCGGTACTCACTGATTACCTACAGTTAAGTCTACTCTCTTTATGATTAATACTTATTAATACGATAAAAATATAAATAATAATATATTAATAATATTAATATATATACTAATAATGAAGTAATTATATAAATTAATAAATAATATATATAATTATATAATAAATTAATATGAATATAATTAATATTACGTTTCAGATATTTCATATGATCATTCATCATTTATATAAGCTAGGTATATAGTAGATTTTGAGTAATGGAATGATAGGTATACTATTTAGTATAATTTATATGAAGCTATAATTTGCATATTTAAGACTTTATCGAGATGTTTATTATATGTAATTAAGTAGTAGGAGAAGTAATTTTCTAATTCAAAATTTTTATATTAGTAATATATTTTTAACAGTACTGAATAGAATATGTTATAGTATATTTCATTGAAGCTTAGACTTTAGAGAGATGAAATAATAATGGAAAATTTTCTATTCAAATCCTCAATTTTAAATGGCCTTTAATAATTTTTCGTTTGAGTCTCGATTAATTAAATTTAAAGGCGAGTTTTATAATAGGAGACTTAAAAAAACGCGGCCTTTCTGACGCTCTACAAATGTCGATGAATAGATCAATGAGTTGTATATTGTTCCATTTACCATGAGCGTTTTAAACCACATCTTTAACTTATCCAAATGGGCTTTGCTCGCTTTCATAACCACTTCTATATAGTATCTGGTGGCATCATATATTATAGTATATATATATTACAGTATATATATATATATATATCATATATATTTATATATATATTATATATTTTATATATACTATATATATATATATTATATAATTTATATATATATAATATATACTGTGGGCTCAACCGTAGGCGACAGAGTGCATGGCAAGCGGCATGGTCCGATCCTAGTCCGGATCCAAGGTAGAAACTTACTTAGAGAAGTTTCCCACTCCTAGAATAGGGCTCTGCCGTGATGTCGTTGAACTTATATATATATATATATAGTTATATTTATCTATTATATAATATATATATTATATATATATATATATATATATATTATATATAATATATATCATATATAATATATATATATATATATATATATATATATATATATATATATTTCACTGCAAAAAAAATTTTTTTTTGATCGGTCCATGGAAAATCAAAAAAAAATTATACAACACGGGGGTTTATTTCAATTTACATTTAAAATATTTTATTTATATTCATCACTTAGTAGTTTATCATTTGTCCCTTGGCTTTGATGATCATTTCCAAACGTTTAGGCATAGATTTCTGTAGTGACGTCAAAAAATTGTGGTCCATGCTTGTCCATAAGAGTTTTATCGATTCGATAAGAAGTTTAATGGATGAGGCGTCTGCTGTTGCTAGGTGTTGTTTCATGTATGACCAGCAATTTTCTATCGGATTAGGGTCAGGGCTGCTCCCTGGCCAGTCCAGAATGGCAACATCTTGGAGAGCAAGGTACGTTTTGACACGTTTGGCGGTATGGCAGGGAGCACTACCTTGCATAAAGAAATCAGTTTGATGAATGTTTAAAAAAGGGAGAAAATGGTTCTCTAAAACCTTCAAATACCGCTCACAATTCATTGTAACATTCTTAGGAAGGAAGTACAGACCTCCCCTGCCAGTATTTCCACTGAAACAATCCCACACCATTACCAAATCTGGATGCTTGACAGTCCTAAATGTATACTTGGGATGATACCTATTGATGGAATCTGGACGTCGTACGAATTTGGGTGTCCCCTTGATGCACTTATATGTGCTTTCATCAGAAAACATAACCTTCATTCAGTCTTTACTAGTCCAATGCCTATATTGCTTGGCGAATACAACTCTCTTCTTCAGGTCCTTTTGGAGGCGATGTTGGATTGTTCATACCGATACGTCTTTCAGCAGCTGTGAAAGGGTCTTCTTTAATTCAGCAGCTGTAATCGAAGGGTTCGTAAGCAGCTCTCTTCGCAGCAACATATCCGTCTTTTGGATAGTCAGTTTCTTCCTTCCAGACCCAGGTTTTCTCTTCGGAATTACGTTGGGAGCCATTCCTCTAGCGGCAGAAACAACACGTCATATGGTTGCTTCTTCACGACCGGTACTACGCATAATCTCTTTCATTGGACCACCTTCCTTCCTGAATACAAGAATCATATCCTTCTTTACATCTGATAAATTCTTAACCATTCCTAAATATAAACTTGGAGCAATAACACAGAACACAAGAAAACTATTCAAATTGGTGAAATTCAACAGCATACGTACAATAGACACATTCACCTCTTAAAACCGTTCCAACAATGCTGACCACGCTTAACGAGCGCTCTCATTTTGACACGTGTTTACAACTCTGTCAGATGTACGATTCTTTCACTAAGCTGCTTCCTATCGTTGAAAAACGAGTCATAGAGTGACCATGTCAGAGTGGTTAATTTCAAAGTGGACCGTTCAATTTTTTTCGATGACTGTATAGTGTATATATATATATATATACAGGGTGTTTACGAAATAGGGGACAAATTTGGAGGATATTATCTTTGTACCATTACAAGTGTTTTGTCTTAAATAAAGTTACTTGTAAAGTTCCTCATTTAGTAGATAAATGAGTTAGGAAGGTGCAAGATGAATGATGTGAATATTGGTGTTTATGTTCCGTAGATGTGGTTATTATTATTATTATTATTATTATTATTATTATTATTATTATTATTATTATTATTATTATTATTATTATTATTATTATTATTATTATTATTATTATTATATATTATTATTAATTATTATTCAATTATTATTATTATTGATTATTATTATTATTATTATTATTATTATTATTATTATTATTTATTATTATTATTATTATCCAATTATATTATTATTGATTATTATTATTATTATTATTATATTATTATTATTATTATTATTATTACTTTATTAATTATTATTATTTTATTATTATTATGTATTATTATTATTTTATTATATTAGTTATTATTCATTATTATTTATTATCTATTATTATTTTATTATTATATTATTTTATTATATTATATTATTATATTTCATTAATTATTATTATTTTTATTATTATTAATTTTATTATTATTATTATTTTATATTATTTTATTTATTATTATTTATTATTATTATTTATTATTATTATTATAATTATTATTATTATTATTATTATTTATTATTATTGTGATTGTTATTATTCTTATTATACTTGCTTTGTTATATTATTCCTAGTTAGTAACACAGGACATTTCCGCTCGTGTGGTCATTTTGAGCCACAGCGCGCAGGAACGTCCTGAGGCTTTTTTGAGCCCAATTTTTTCCCTGCCTTTGACCTTTTTTGGGCTTGACCTTTTTGGCTTGACCTTTTTACCCAAATTTTTTTACCTGACTTGACCTTTTTGGGCCTTGACCATTTTTTGGCCTTTTCCTTTTTTTCGACCAACCTTTGGTCTTCCATGGGTCATTTTTGGCCCACGGTATTTTTCGGCAACCCTAAATTTTTTGAGAACCCTAAATTTTTTTTTGGGAACCCTAAATTTTTTTCCTCCCCTAATTTTTTGAGAACCCTAATTTTTTGGCACCCTAATTTTTTCGGCAACCCTATTTTTGCAACCTTCGAAGAAGGATTTGCGCCAAACGGTTGCGTCCGCAACCGTTGTACGTAATTACCCCCCTCTTTTACGCCCCCTAATTTTTTTGACCATGGGTCAATTTTTTGCCCACGGTAATTTTTATTCTTCCTTTAGGGGCTTTAGCCCGTTTTTTGATGTCTTTACTTGTTTTGCCATGATATTTCGGTACATCTACCACGCGGGCGCGCGCGCACGACCACACAAACACACACACACACACACACACACCACACACCACCACACCTAGCCTACACCCATCTCCACATAGCTACACCCAGCCTACCTAGCCTAACCAGCTCCACATAGCTCACCCACCTACACCAGCCTCCAGATAGCCTAACACGCTACAGCTAACTCCACCAGCCTGTAGCCTAGCCTACACTACACCTAGCCTGCACCACAGCTTCACCTAGCCTACACTACAGCTAGCCTCCACCCAGCTTCACCTCACTACACCAGCTAACCAGCTTCAACCTTAACACCTACACCTCAGACTCCCACCCAACCTTTCAGTAGGTACACCTATACCTTAGCGCTACAAGGTGCCCCTACAGACTTGATATTTCAGCCTTGACCTGCCATATACCATGGGTCAAGTTTTGCCCCACGCTAACTTGATGGATTTGATGGTTCCCAATCACGAAGAAGTATCTAGGGATGTTCTTTTAGTGTTCCATGAGTATTAGATGAGTGCCAGGTGAGTGCAAGTGAGTGCCAAGGTGAGGGCCAATGAGTGCCAATGAGTGCCAAGTGAGTTCCAATGAGTGCCAAGTGAGTGCAATAGTGCCCAAGTGAGTGCCACACTAGTGCCAACTGAGTGCACATTTTTTCACGCCTTGTTCTAGCCTCCCTGAGCCCCGAATAGACCCAATATAGGTGTCTACCCCTAGGTTATAAGGTATGAGGAATCGATGGTGTATATTACAATCTGCTAGGATGCTTCCTATAGATTAGATTTTCCTACCCTTGATAGTTATATATATATACTATATATATATATGATATATATATAGTATATATATATATATATATATATATATATTATATATTATTATATATATATATATATAATATATAATATATATATATATATTATCACTAATGACACTTATACACCATTCACTATGACACTTATCAACACTAGGACACTTATAACTTACGACTTGCCATAGCACTTACATTAAAGCCATAGACATACATTAACCAGATATCGCTTACATTCACACCATCAACAGATACACTTACACTTACCTCACACACTCGATATTTTGATGCCTCACTTTGATGATGCAACTTTGATGCCTCAACTTTGATGCTCAACTTTGATGCCTCAGCCTTAATGCCTCAACTTTGATGCCTCAACTTTGAAAAGGTTCATCTTGATGATCTCTTTGACTGAAGTCATCATTTGATACGTTATATTGATGATTCAGTCTTTGATGAAAATCATCTTTGATGGCTCATTTCTACCCTAAGAGAACAGAGTTAATACTTGTACATGACGTCGTTCGAGCACCTATCCCCGCAGGCGCGCCGCGATGCGCTTGCTCCGGCGATGACGGAGGCGGCGAGGGAGGCGGCGAAGTCGCGCGTTCCCGTTCGAGGTGAGCGCCGCCAGGCGCAATATTTTCGCGTACCGCCCGCCGCGGCGCCCGTCAGGGCGGGGCAATATTTTAAGCGTACCGCGCCGCCCGCGGCGCCCGCAGGGCAGGATTTTCCAAGCGTAATCGCCGCCCGCGGCGTCCGCAGACGCAATATTCCTGCGAATAGATAGATAAATATAAATAAATATAAAGCTCGTCCAATATCCATTTTTTTCCATAACTTAAACATTTCAAGAATTTCTTTTTCAAATATACTATGAGCTATTCATTTTTATTTCAATACTTAACAATTTTTATAAAACATTTTACGTGAACATAAAACTGTAACTCATTACATACCTATTATTTTAACACTACATTTATTAACATTATTTTTTACTATACTTTTTACTTAATACTTTTAATTTATAAATTTTTTTAAAATTGTATCGTAAGAAGAAAAGCCAAAGTGTCTGATATAAATCATTTTATTTTACTCAATTGTACTCTTTTACTAAAACATTACATTAATTTTTATATTTAAATCAGATAAATAAGTAGAGGTGTTACCTACACCTAGGGGGGGATTAGTATGCCTTTGTTTTTACTGTTTCTACTGCTTTAACTCTTGTTTTACTTGCTTTAACTTTACTGCTTTAACTTTCTAACTGCTTTAACTGCTTTAACTTTCTGCTTTACTGTTTTCAACTTTTCTGCTTTACTAGTTTTAACTTTTCTGCTTTTACTGTTTAACTCAGCATGTTTTAGCTGCTTTAACTCATATAATTTACTGCTACACCTACTTAAGCAGTAAATCAGTAATCAAGAGGTGTTATTACCTAACACCTAGGGATTAGTATGCTTTTGTTTTACTGTTTTTTACTGCTTTAATTACCGCTTTACTGCTTTAACTCTCTGTTTTAAATGCTTTAATAACTATCTGCTTGGATGCTTTAAATCTCTGCTTTACTGCTTTAACTATCTGCTTTCTGCTATTAAACTTTCCTGCTTTACTGAGAGCTAGTCTTAACTCATATATTTAATTAACAATTATGTTTTTCTTTTATTTTGCTTTAATACTTTTTATTTTTAATTCTTTTTTAGTTCTTTTTCTATTTTATTTTTATATATTAATTACTTTTATTATTATTTTATTTTGTTTTAATCTTTCTGTCATTTTTATTCTTTTTATTCTTTTTAATTTTATTTATTATTTTTAACTATTTATTAGTTATTTTATTTTGTTTTATCTTTATTTTATTTTATCTTTTTATTCTTTTTATTTTATATTTTATTATTTTACTTTTACTTATATATTTTATTATTGTTTTAATACAAATTCTTTCTTAATTTTTATTCTTTTTATTCTTCATTTATTTTATTTGTTTGTATTAATTTTACTTTTATTATTATTTATTTTTATTATTTTTATTTTATATTAGTGTATATTATCTTCAATGCTATTGTTATTCATTATTTAGCACACCACATACCACCACATCCTTAACACTTATACGACCACATTCATATGGATACTTATAACACCACAATATCACCTATGCCACTCTACATTTAACGCCATAGAACACTTACATTTACTTATACACACACAAATACACACACTTACACACACAGATTTTACTTACACTCACACACGATTTCCTTACACTCACACACAGATTTACTTACCAAACACATCACACACACCAGAGATTTACTTACACACACGATTTCTTACACCACACCACACACACGCACATCACACAGATTTACTTATACACACATACAGATTTACTTACACACACGATTTACTTCACACACAGATTTACTTTACACTCACACACACAGATTTACTTAACACACACAGATTTACTTCACACACACACACCACACACACACGCACACTCACTTACACACCCACACACGCACCAATTCACTTACTATAACGTATATTTATTAAACATTTTATGTTTTAATTAAAGATCACTAACATTTATATTACTCATTCCAATATATAACAAACATTATTTCAAAGTTTCTTAAAACTTCCTATAATAAATCAATCATTATCTTTGAACAAGAATTTATTATTAAATGTTAATACTTTTTGTTTATAAATTTTATAACTACAAGTTTTAAAATAACTTCTTAGTAAAAATTTTATGAAATTTTATTAAGAAAATATATTTTACGTACCTTAAAGCAATTAAATCAGTAAATCAGCAAAGTCAGCCCCTAGCACGGCTCTACACCAAGCTATGCCAAGTTGTGTTCTTTTGACATTCACTGCGTTTACATCATCTTTAGCGATGTAATAAGTAATACAAAATACAAAATAAAGTTCTCTCTGCTAAACATACACAAATGTATTCTTTATTAAAATCATTCTAGTTTTTTATTTAAAAAATAACAATTATTCCTTCATTATATTATTCGCTCGATGATAACCTAAAAATATTTCAAAGTTTTTCTTAAATAATTTGGATTTTCTTTATTATTTCTTAATGTACATTGACAATCCAACAACCCGCACTCCTTACCGCACTCGTTACAGATACAAAACTGACCTCTCTCTGTAAAATGGTTGGACATAACTACTTTAGGACGCCTAAATTTAGGATAATTCCGTTTTGTAACCCGCGGGGTTTAGGCTAATACAGGTCAAAATATATTTCAAACTGACCTTTTTTGTAAAATGTGGTAACTACGTTAGGCTTAAATTTAGGCCTAAATTTAGGATAAACTTTTTTGTATATTCAGGCGGATTTAAGCCTAATACCAGGTCAAAAGGTAATTCCAGTATATACAACAAGAATCGAGAATCAGTGTTATGGATTTATCAAATATTTTCAAACGGAAGCATCCTGGGTAAGTAAAATCCTTAGATTAGGCAAAAATGATAATATTCCTTCTTGTGAGTGGACGGAGTAAATCTTATCTTATATGATCTCGTATGTGATTGGTCGAGAATTATTTTAATCGGCTTTTTGGTTTTAAGGTATGAAATCAACATGTTTATTCATATCCTGAGCCCTACCTCTGATTGGATAAAATTATATTTGAGCAGTCGGATGTTTTAGACCAAACTCATATTTAAAATCATACTCGTCTTTTGGCTCTTAAGCGGTGCACAAGTTCTTTGGTTTGTAATAAAAGTGCTCTATTTCACTAAGTGTATATCATCGATTCCCTTAAATGTATACTCATCAAACAAGACATTGTTCCAGATGGGAATCAAGATCCGGCAAGTAGGGTTTCATTCTTATATAAAAGAAAAACCCGATGGATTTGAATTTTTCAAGTGTGCTACCCAATCACCCTGTTATAATACCAAGCGTATTTCCATGAGTCCAGATGAATTACTTTGTATATGTAATCACACTGCAGAGTGGCTTACAGAATACTTTAAACCAAGTTCAGCTTTAAATTGGACCGAAACAGTTATTACGCCTGTGCGAAGAACCGCGATAAGCACTTACTACTAGATTTTATAAAAAATATAAACATATTTAGCTTGGAAGTTAGATTATGGGTGAGAAATAATGAAACAGCCGTATTTGAACCTACATAATTTGATTCCCTACACATTTCAGGCTCAGCGCAGATGAATATATGTTAGAGGTAGTAGCGCAATATGATAATAAATAAGCTGAAGAAGACATATGTTTATCTAATTCGTATAATTCATTACTGTTTACCAAGAATAACTCACGCATTTAAGAAAACCCCTGAATCGATGATCCTACGTTGCATCCCATAGGATCGCTTCATACCAGTTCTATAGAACGTAACAAAAAATTATTTATCTACTTAGAAAACAATGGCAAGAAATTATTTATGCAGGATAGACAAAACGCGATAAATATAATAGATATATAGAAGAAGAAAAAAACATATATTATAACACGTATGTGATTAAACAATGAAGAGTATAATACTGAGAAAATAAACTAATAAAAATATTGAGGTGTATATGATGAGCATATTTAGCAAAGATTTAAAGAATTTTAATATAAATAGGCAGAAAACATCCAATGTGGAGTGTTAATATATAATAATAATCTCCTGTAATTTACTTTAATGATTAACCTTAATATAATATAACCATTGTAATATATTTTAACCGTTAGATATAATATTATAATGTTATCCCTTTATATATATATTAATATTAATATAATATATAAATATATATATATTAATATTTTTTTATATAATATTATATATATAGTACTAATAAATACTATTTAACAATACTTATTAATTATCCTAAATTCTTCAACTAAAGTTTTCTATTATCCTTATTATATATATTCTTAATAAATATTTACATGTATATGTTAAGAGTTAAAATAAACGAACCCCAGGTTCAGATATGAAAAAACATGCTTTTTCATACCTTAAAAACCAAAAAGCGATTAAAATACCACTAACGACAATAATTCTCGACCAATCAAATACGAGGTCATATAGAGATTAGGATTTACTCCGTCCCTTCACAAGAAAGGTAAACATTTCCTTCTTAACTGATCAAAGGATCTTACCGAATCCGCACTTTTCAAGTTTTGGAAATATATTTATACAAAATAATAATAGATTCTATTATCGAATCTTGTATATACTGGAATTACCTTTGACACTGGAATATATAAGCTTAAATCCGCATAGATGTCAGGTTTATACCTTAAATTTAGGCCTAAATTTAGGCCCTACGTCGTTTTAATAAAGAAAAAATTTTACGAGGTCAGTTTGAAATTATTTATTGACCCTGGTATTTCAGGCCTATCGCCCCAAGAGAGATACAAAAAAATGGGCGAGAGCAGGATTATCCTAAATTTAGGGCTAAAATAGTTATTTCAACCCATTTTAAACAGAGAGAGGTCGTTTCGTATCTGTAAGAAGTGCGGGTTGTTGTGGTTTTCTCGTGTATTGGATTGGTCATGTACATAGATAATAATAAAAAAAGAAATCCAAAATTATTAAAAATCATTGAAATATATAATTTAGTTAACATCGAGCGGATAATATAAATGTAAGTGAATATTGTTATTTTAAAAGAGTAAAAACTTAAAATAGATATCTGAATAATATAAACGTTACATTCTGTAAAATAATTTTTTTTGTAATTTTTACAGGTATTATCGCTAAAGATGTGTATAGCAGTAAGGTCAAAAGAACACAACACGTGGCATATCTTTTGGTGTATGAGGGGTGCTAGGGGGTTATTTTAAGATTTTCTGATTATGTGCTTTAAGGTACACGTAAAAATATATCAAATTTTCTTAAATCACATTTCAAACAATTTGCAATATTAATGTTATTTTAATAAGTGAACTACTTTAAATATGATAGCTGAATTTATGAAACCTCATAAAAGGCACATAGCAAATATATTCTCTTTAGTTGCTGATCTTCCTCGATCTGTTTTAAAATATTAAGAAACTTTGAATATCATCATACAGTTTGAATGAAGGTAATATAATGATAGTGTGTTTAATTAAAAATATAGATATATATATAATATATATACGTTAAGTATATGTAAGTGAATGTGCGTGTGTGGGTGTGTAAGTGAGTGTGAAGATAGAGAATGTGTGTGTGTGTAAGATATAATTGTGAATGTGACTGTAAGTAAATCCTTGATCGTGTGTAAGTAAATCGTGGGTGTAAGTAAATCCTGTATGTGTGTAATAAGTAATCTGTAAGATGGTGAGTGTGCAGATGTAGTGCTGTAGATGATAGATAGTGTAAGTAAAATATATAGAATAAGTAAATCTCTGAATAGATGTGTTGGTGTGCTGAATATATATAATTTAGATAGGCACAGAGAAAGTTTCTTTGCGACGAAGGGAACTGTGATAAGTAAATCTGTGTGTGTGAATATAGCTGTAAGAATGTAAAGTGGTCTATGGGCTAACAAACTGATTGTAAGTAAGTGGCCTGATTGCACATGTATGTGATAAGCTGTCAATAGTGAATGTGTGTTAAAGTGTCAGTTGTGTGTGTGTGTAACAATTGTGTTGTGTTTCTACAGAACTAATAAAATAACAATAAGAGCATGAAGTCAACTAACACTAAAGTAATATTAAAATATAAAAAAAATAATAATAAAAGTAAAAATAATAAATAATAAAAAGAATAAAAAGAATAAAATAAAAGTATTAAAACAATAAATAATAATAAAGTAAATATAAAAATAAATAAAAAGAATAAAAAGAATAAAAATAAAAGTATTCAACAGAACGAAGCACTAGTAAAAAGATAAAATAATAAAAATAAAATAAAAAGATAAAAGACATAAAAATAAAAAAGTATCTAAACAAAAAATAAATAATACATAATAAAAGTAAAATAATAAATAACATAAAAAGAATATAAAAGAATAAAAATAAACAGTATTAAAACAAAATAAAAGGTATACCTAAGTAATGTTTAATAATATAAATAGAGGTTAACAGCAGTAACGAAGCAAGAAAGATTAAAGCAGTAAAGCAGAATAGTAAAGCAGTCAAGACGCAGAAGAGTTAGAGAGCGAGTAAACACAGCAGATACGTTTAAGCAGTAAAAACAGAGGTTAAAAGCAGTAAGAACAAGATAAGTTACAAAGCAGTTTTCACGTTTGATATAAAAAGCATACTAATCCTAGTGTTAAGGTATAACCACCCTATTGATTCTACTGATTTACTGCTTTAAGGTATGTAATGTCTATGTTTCATGAGTTTAAAGCAGTAAAACATGATCGAAGTTAAAACTGTAAAGCAGAAAGTTTAAACAGTAGTAAAGCAGAAGTTAAAACAGTAAAGCAGAAAGTTAAAGCAAGTAAAAGCAGAAAGTTAAAGCCGTAAAGCAGAAAGTTAAAGCAGTAAAACAGAGTTAAAGCAGTAAAACAGTAAACACAAAGCATACTATCCCCCCTAGGTGTTAGGAGCATCTCTAATTGATTTACTGATTTACTGCTTTAAGGTATGTATGTTAATTTTTTTTAGTAAAATTTGTAAATTGTTAGTAAAATAAAATGATTTTATATCAGACAACTTTGGCTTTTTCTTTTAACATACAAATTTTAAAATTTTTTATAATTAAAAAGTATTAAGTAAGAAATGTATTAAGTAAAAAATAATGTTTTATAAAATATATGTGTTAAATAATGGTTCTGTAATGAGTTACAGTTTTATGTTCACGAAAATGTTTTTTAATAAAAATGTTTAAGAATGAAATAAAATGAATGATATATATATATTGAAAGATAATTCTTTGAAATGTTTAAGTATATGAAATAAAAATGATGACTCATATTCATATATATTTTTCATTCCGCAGGAATATTGCGCCTCCTGCGGACGCACGCGGCGGCGGAATACGCCGGAAATATGCGCTGCGGCGCCGCGCTCCGCGGGCGGGCGGGTACGACGGAAATATTAGCACTGCGGGCGCTCGCGGGCGGCAGAACCGCGCGGGTCGCCCTGCGGGTGCGGGTTCGTGGACTTCACGCGGAGGGCGCATGCGGCGCCTGGTGGCTAGCTTATGAACTTAGGGAAGGCACTTAATAATATTAACTCTGTTCTTTAATGTAGGGTAGAGATGAGGCCTCAAAGAATGATTTTCATCACAAAGCATGAATCATCAATATAGACGGTATCAAAGTGACCATTTCATAAAGATGAAGTCATCAAATGACTCAAATCTGAGGCAAATCAAAGTTGAGCATTAATGCTGAGGCATCAAAAGTTGAGGACAATCAAAGTTGAGCGCATCACAGTTGAGGACATTAAAGTTGAGAGCAATAAAAATATCGAGCTTGTGCTGAGTGCTAGTGTAAGTGTTATCTGTTGTGATGAGTGTGAATTGTAAGCGTATATGGTTATATATGTAAAGTGTCTATGGTCTTAAATGTAAGGATGCCTAATGGGCAGTCGTAAGTGCTTATAGTTCGTCCTAGTGTTTTATAGTGTCATAGTGAATGTGGTGTATATAAGTGTAAGCTTGATATCGTATCTAATTAATTATATATATATAATATCTTATATATATATATCATATATTATAATTATACTAATATATATTATATATATATATATATATATCATATATATATTATAATTATTATATATATATATATATTTATATATATCTATACGGCTCATACGGGGTGAAACTCTAACTCATAGTATGGAAGCATCATAGCAACTTGGTTAATAATACACCTTCGATCCTCATAACTTATAACCCTAGGGGTAGCCACTATATTGTGGTCTATTCGGTGGCTCAGGGGAGCTAGAAGGCTTTGAAAAACAGTGGCATCATGTTTGGCATATGTGGCACTCATCTTGCACTCACTTGGCAACTACCACTTGGCACTCAATTGGCACTCATTGGCAACTCACTATTGGCAATCACTTGGACTACACCTGGCACTATCTAATGACTCATAGAACACTAATCAGAACATCCCTAGATACTTCTTTACGGTGATTGGGATCATCAAAGCCATCAAGTTTAGGCTGGTATCAATTGACTCCATGGTACTATGCAGGGGTCAAGGCTGAAATATCAAGGTTGTAGGGCAACGTTGTACGGCTAGGTATAGGTGTACCGCTAGTGAAGGTGGGTGGAGTCCTAGGTGTAGGTGGTAGCGCTCGGAAGCTGGTAGTTGGCTAGGATTAGGATGCTAGGTGAAGCTGGGTGGGAGGCTTAGGTGATGGTGTAGCTCAACCTAGGTGAAGCTGGGTGCGGGCTAGGTGTACCATGCGTAGAGTACGCCCCTAGGTACAAGGCTGGGTGGACGTCTAGGTAGTAAGGTTGTGGCATACATGTGAGAGTGCACTGGTCGTGTTAGGTGGGGTCCGTAGCGCATATATGAGGCTGGGTGTCGGCTATTGTTAGGCATAGAGGTGTACGGCTATGTAATGGCAAGCGAAATCGGGCTGGTGACTAGGTTGTGTGTGTGTGTTTCGTAGTGTATATGTGTCGTAGTTGTCGCTCGTGTAGGTGTGATATGTTGCGCCCCGCTGCTTCCTTGCTGATAAGTGATATGTTTTATAAAACACGGATCTAATATATTATAAACAAAATTTCATAAGACAATATCATGGTCAAAGACAAGCGCTAAATTTATTGATATTGAAGAATATACATTTTGTTAAAAGGAAGAATAAAAATTACCCGTAGAGGTCAATTACAATATGACCACAACTGGATTCGCAAAAAATTAGAGGGCCGGCGTAAAATGAGTGGTATCTAACGTACAAACGCGTTATGCTGAGTACGTCACAACTGATTATTTTGGCGTACAAACTCCTATCTTCGTAAGGGTTGGACATAAATATAAATAGGGATTGGCTTGAATATATTATAATTTTTTATTGCACTCAAAAATTAAGGTGTTTACTTCAAAAAAATATAGGGATGCCCACAAAAAAGATTAAATGGGTTCAACCAAAAATATTTTAGGGATTCTCCACATAAAAAATTATAGGGATTGCCTGAAAAATCAACGTGGGCCAAAAAATGACCCATGAGAATTACCAAAGGGATTGGTCGAAAAAAGTGTATTAAAGGCCCAAAAAATGGTCAAGAGCTCATAAAGCGAGTTCAACGGTCAGGTAAAAAATTTGGGGTCTCAAAAGGTCCAGCCCAAAAAGGTCAAGCCCAAAAAGGTCCAAGGCAGGTAAAAAATTGGCGGTCATTTAAAGACCTCAGGTACTATTGGACGATTGTGGATCAAAAATGATGGACACATTCAGATTAGCGGTAAGCACCTTGTTACTGACTAATCTGTTCCTATTAGTTTAATTAATTATAACTTAATTTATACAAATGGTATATAAAAACCAGACCAAATAATTCTTAGTGATTAGGGTTAATATTGTCTATTGTAAATAATAAAAAATATTATTATTAATGAATCGCAATCCATTGTTTATTGTAATTGAATTATTTTAGAATATTGACTTGTAGGAGCATTTTGTCACTCTTCAATTAGATCCTAATTTTAAATAGTAAAAAAGTACTTTATTTTAAAGTACAATCCATATATTGCAGTTGCCAATTATATTACTGTTTTACTGCACTTGATCATCATATATTTCTGTTATTAAGTATAGTTAAGAGTAATTATATTCTGAAGGGATTTATATGGAATCCTGGAAAATTTATTCCCCTGGAATCCTGGAAAGGAATTTCAGATTAACTGGAAAACTTGACTTCCTGGAATAACTGGAAACTTGGAATAAAAAAAAATATATAAAAAAATATATAAAAAAAAAAAAAAAAATTATAATATTTATAATTAAAATTTAAAATTAAATAATATAAAAATAAATATGTAAATATAAAATTTAAAATAAAATATAAATTATAAATAAAATGAAAATTAATAATTTAATTATTATTATTAATTGAAATTAAATTAAAATATATTATTTAAAATTTTAACAGTTAAATATTTTAAATATAAATTATATTATATATATTAAAATTAATATTAAATATTTAAAATTGAATATTTTATAATTAATCTATTTTATTACATAATATAGAAATTGTTTTAGAATTTAATACGTTCATACAAATGGTAGAATTATAACATTGCATACGGCACATAAGCAATTATATCTGCAATTACAAAAGTAACAAATTAACTTATCACGACATCCACGCACACACACAACACAATACACTTTTTTATAGATTATGATTTGAATATATATATTGAAATCAATTATTAAAATATAGTTGAAGATATTTAATTAATATAAAATTATATTATTATATTATTATTACTATTAATAATATATATAAATTATATTTATTAATTAATTAATATATTATATTATTATATAATATTATTATATATTCATTATTTTTTATTACATTATATTTAATTATACTATAATATAATTATATTATTAGCATCCCCAATATAATAGTAATGTTAATTTATAATATATCAAATTAATATTAAATTAATTATATTATAATATTTAATATTAAAAATTAATTATATAAATATTATTAATATATATTATATATTTATTATTAATTATTATATTATATAATTATTATATTATAATTAATTAATATATTATTAATTAAATATTTAATTATATATATTATACTATAAATATATATATATTAATTATTAATATCTTAATTTAATATATAATAATAATATTATATAATTTTAATTTTATATTATTATATAAATTAATTAATATTATATCGATACTTAGTATATAAACTATAACTCAACTAAGTCTAGTTTCTTGACGCTAATATTAGTAAAACTACGTGGAGGCTATGCCTGGAGAGAGATACAATCATTCACCAAACAACGGGCGCGCAGTAGGCCACATACAATTCGTTACTCCGATAAATTAATTATATGCTCGATGTAAGCGCCGCGTCGTCGTGCAACAGCCCGCCTAGCTGCGAGTCTGTTGCCTCCAATGTTGCCAGTACGTCCCTCATCCTGCATTTCAGTTCCCTGTCACTACGGTTCACAATCTTCTGGATTTTAGAAACTGTGAAGGCCCATGACAAAAGTGGACTACACACATGAGGGGTATTTTTGGCGTGAGAATATAGAAAAGGAAGGTTGTAGAAGGGGCAGATATTGACAAGCAAAATTAATTAATCGTTTATAGATGACAAGGCGTGAAAATATTATGAGGTTGTGGTATACAGAAGGGGACTAAAGCTATTGACAAAGGAATTATCAGTTACGCCTAAAGGGGTAACGGAGTAATCACAGTTTGCTATTACAAACGATAAATTATTTACAATTCTGTGGATTACGTTTACACGAGGGAGAGAGCACTCATAGTGTAAATTAAAATAATTTATCAATTCAATCTTTTACTACAGAATGGTGTGAGAAGTAGACAAAGTTTATGTCTACATACTCTTGTCTTTAAGGCAACACTACCATGATTTTTCATAGTGGTCAGTTTTCGACACCTTCGCTATAAATTAGTAACATCTTAAAAATTCAACCTAAGGTTGGTGCACGAGTTAAATGATGGAATCATGTATAATCATAATAAAACATTTATAACAATAGGGTATATTGCAACAATCCACAACCGCATAGTAATTGTATATGTATATTGACACCAGTTTTCTTTTGTTTGGTCTCTGCACTCTATACAAGAATAACGTTCATTTCTATTCTTGCTTTCAATTGAAGGGGAAGAAAACGACATCATCATGGTATATACATTACATACATACTATAACATACATCACACTGATAGTTATACTATTACATAGCATACAACAATTACATACATATAGGTAATACACTCTCTTCTCAACTCCACTAACTAACTCTTAAATTCTTAACATAAGCCTAAAATTACATTTTCAACTTAACAAAGTAAACTGTCACTAAGTAACTATTAACTAATTCATGATTAACTACTAACCCTACTTAACTAAATTACTATATCTAACTGAGAACTAAACTACCTACACCTAACTAGACGAACTTTAAATTTAGACGTAACTAACTAACTAACTAACTACATAACTAACTATTAACTGCACCATATTCTAACTAACTAACAATAACTAACAACTAACTAAACTTAACTTAACTAACTAATCTTAAACTCAATAAACTAATATACTAACGGGTAACTACTAGGACTAAACTACATAACTAACTAACTTAACTACTACTCTAACTATATCTAACGTGAGGCTAAACTTAACTCACTAACTCACACATAACTTACCACTAACTAACTAACTAACTACTTTAACCTAACTAAACGTAACTAACTAACTATATGAACTAATAACTTTCTACTCAGAGCTACTAACATAGACTAACTATTACTATACTAACTCACACGTAACTCATCTAATGAAACTAAACTACGTACATCATAACTACTAACTAATTAACTACTAATATAACTAAACTAACAACTAACTAATAACTCAACTAACTAACTAACTCAACTAACTAACGTAACTAACTAACTAACGTAACTAATACATAAACTAAAACTCTAACTGAATCTAACTACTACTAACTAATGCATAAATCTACATTCTAACTAAACTACTCTATGTACTATACATATATCATACTATTACTTTCTATATATATATCATTAATATTTTATAGGGCACTGAATGGGTGACTAATAGTATAGTTATTACGTCGTTCAACATATACTATTCTCATGAGTTATATATATATATATATAATAAATAATAGGTAACTTAATATATATCAGGTAGTATATATCTCTATATACATAATAATCATATGAAAATACGAATCCATTGCGACATGTCAATATTTTCACATTTCGCTAGAGGGCGTTCATAATTTAATATATACAGTTTGCGGCTTATCATAAATTTTCGTAAGTTTCTATTTATATTTGTTTAAAGGAGGTGGTGCATGTGGTGGAGCTTTTATTCTATATTTATGTCTGAGTTCTTAAAATTATATTATTTATTTAAAAAACACTTTATTATAATTTTTAAAAAATCTTTTATTTATTTTTTTGTTTAATTTGCTAGTAAAGTATGTTTTATATACGTAAAAAAATTTGCATTTTTACCATACCCTATAATCATGTAACTCAGTAATTCCAGGTAATCAGCTTATGTAAAATCCAGTAAAACTCAACGTAAAATAAGTAAATCCCACAACTGCTTCCAGACACGTTCACCTAAATATCCACTTCCATGATCTATTGGTTACTATTGATGCTAGTTGATTAAGCTCACTTCATCATTGTATATTAATACGTTAATAAAAAATTCCTTAAATGTGTTTGGTTTTGGCTTTAAAGACAATTATTGTTTTTATATACAACAAAATTTAATAATTATTGGTGGTGATTTTTATTATGCTTTAAACGATTTTATGTTTTTACTAAAAATTTATCTTTTATGTTTATACTTAAAAAATTTGCATTTTAACAAACCTACCCAGGAAGACTAGTAATATATAGTATTAAATTCTAATAACTGCTTTCCACCACCTTCTTCGCCTTCCATGACATACTATTGATTACTATTAGATCCTATTTTAGACTCACTTTGATATACTATATGATTCAAGTCATCCATTTTTTACTCTAAAATGTTATGTTTTACATCCCCTGAAAGCAGATGAAATCTAGGTAGAATCAGGGGTAAATTAATTATGTCATACCATTCCAGTCCAGGGCCTGCCTACCGGTTCGCACTGAAATACTATTGATTCTAAGTCTGATCTAATTGTTCAAAGTTCATATTTTGTACTCTATCTCAAAACTTTTATTTTTTTTGGTTTCTTGTTTTCTTTAACATTATGTTTTTTACTATAAAAAACTTTATTATTTTGTTTTTTTGCACTTTAAGAACTTTTCACGTTTACTAAAAAACTTTACTTCTTTTTTTATGTTTATTTATTCTGTTGATACTAATTGCATTTTTACATACCTCAAAGCAAGCAGTAAATCAGTAAATTAATCAGTACAATCAACTGTCATCGGCAGCTTCAAATCATCTCGCTAGACACCTCCATGATCTCATTGATTAATAGAATACTCTTGATAAATTCACTTGATCTCATTGATTTCACAGGGCATCTATTTTGTAGGTGAAACCTAAACAAAAACTTTTACATTTATTATTTGTTTTGTTGTTCTTTTAAGACTATACTATTTTTTTTTAAGAATTAATTTTATTACTTATATGATGATTTTCACATTTGCCAAATGTTACTATATATGTTTTAATCCTACTATTTCCTTCTCTCTTTTCATGATATCTTACTACACTCAACCCTTAACAACATAATTGTCACTTATTTACATACCCTCTCCAAAAGCAGTAAAGTACCAGGAAGAGTATAAATCAGAATATAATCTTAAATTCTGCTTCAAGCCACCCTCAGTCAACCTATACTAAGCGAGTAATCTATGATCTAATTAGATACATAATTGAACTCTCTCTAAATCTCGACGACTATTGATCCAAAGTTCATACTGTTCGCTATAAGTTACAAAAAACCTCTTTATTTATTCTCTGGGGTGTATTTTGTAGATTCTTTAAGCATTACTATGTTTTTACACTAAAAAATTTTAAAACTAAATTTCTTTTTCGTATGTCTTATATTTTCATGAAATTTGGTACATTTTTTTATAATATCTATACCTCTATTAAAAAGCACGTAAATCACAGTAAAACAGTTAATCACAAATTACCAATCAACAGCCGCCCCTCCTAACACTTTACGCATGAACTATAATAGATGCTATTGCATCTATGGATTGATCTTAAATTGTTTGGCTAACGTCATAATTTTATTAATTGCTCTATGTTCGGTACATTAAACCTATAAACGCTACTGGTTGTTAGTGGTTATTAAATATATCAAACGTTCAAGGTTAAATGAAAATACTAGAACAACTTACCGTGTGTAGTCCTTTCAAACTATATCGGTCTAAATTATAATGGTTAAAATCTTTATATACAATTAACATTGTATTAAGATGAAAACTAAACAAAAAACATATCTCATGCTAAGCCTAACTGACATACCAGCATTCATCTAACAAGATGCAGATAAATCTACGAAGTTTCAACAATAACCATGCAAAGATTTAGCTCAACTTCATAAATTTCCATTTCTCAATTCTTCTACTATGGACACAAAGAATTACCTGCATCAGAAATAGGGAGTGTATATATTTATCTTAGTGGTGTATTAATTATTTATTATTCTCTCATTATTCTACACACCAATCCCTCTCTATATATTATCTAATTATGGGTATTATATTATTATTAGTATTCTTATTATTATATATATATTATTACTTTTTTATCACTTCTTTATAAAATCATAAATCTCACAAACAATAATAATATCGCGTGCGCTCGTCTGATCAACTTTTGCCCTGTCCAGCGTACACACACATAGAAATTGGTTAGTGTGAAAAGTGATTTCTTAACAGACACGGATATAAACATTACTGCCATAATCTTGTACCGAACTCAAGCGATAGCCAGTAGCAGAACTCATTCTGCCTATGCCAATCTCACGAGAAGCCAATGAACTTTGAGACTGACTCATCTAAATCTTGAAATATATCTTTGACATCATTGAAAAGGTAAACGAGATTTTTTATTTTGACTTTGCTCAACCTCGATTTACCTCTTTGACACATGAAGCAATGGTTGTTGGTGCATTTTATTCTACTCTTGCTCTCCCCATTTATAGTCAAACGGCTATAAGCTTAAACATCTGTTTTTTATTCTTAAACAGTACGTATTCTACGATTATTATTTTGATTACATTATATTCTATTACATTATTATTTATTATTTCATTTCATATTCATATAATTGATTCATTTTATTTAATTCTTCAGTGTCATTATATAGAGTTACTTATTACTATATTCATTTTTATTAAATTATATCTCATTTCTATCTATATCATTTAATATATTGATATATATATCAAGCCTATATATGTATGATAATGTGACATAACAAATCTCTAACTACCGAGGGCCAACACACACACACAACAGCACACAACACACACACCACAATAATTTTATAGCCAACAAAATTCCTTTATTCTTAATTACATTAGCACTGGGCAAGGTCATCCCCGTACTAACATTAACTGATCACTGACTGCTTATTCTCTATGATGTCAAGCAAATGTGTAACATTTTCTAAACGTCTTTGGAAGACATTTACATTTTTCACATGTTAATATAAACATTTCAATTTGTTATGGTAGGTAGCAGTTAAAATCGATTCACTTTATTCCCTTATATTTATATTTTTTTGTTAAAACGCTCTAGTTTATTTAAATTTACCTTCTATTACAGTTTTTTACTTTAATTTTTATTTTTATTATATTTAAAACAATCTATAATTAATTGCTATATAACAAAACCTTCACTTCTATTTTTTGCTTCATTTCCGTTCTAAAACATTTTGACATACCTATCAAGTACTTGCACTCTACCACTGGTCAATAACTTTCGTTTTTATTTTGATTTTCCCATACCCATGAGGCAAGTAACAATAGTAAAGTCAGTTAATCAAACACCACCCAACACCTCTTATACTCACCCCCCTTCCTTACATATTTATTTGATCTAACTTGAATCTACTTGATGCCTAATTTTGAATTCAACCGGCTCACAATATTTTGGTATAACAACACTAATACTTTCATTTTAATTTATTTTTACTATTTTTGATAAACTGTCTAAAAATCATTTGATACTTTAGATAGTTAAATATATTTTATTTCATTTTCATATAGACATGTTTATAAAAGTTTCGAAATTTTCTTCTCTTTTTTATTGCGCTTCTTTCAGTGACGTCTAAAGCATTACAAAAACAGTAATCAGATTAATCACCACCCAACCCACCACCTCCTACCCTATCCATAATCTATTGATCTATTGATACCTATTGATCTATTGATCTATTGGGATCTATTGCATATATTGAATCTACTTGATTAAGTCTATTTTGTATTAAATAGACATAAAAATAAGCACTCTTCCATATACATATATCATACCAGTCCAAGCGAAATAGACCAATCTTTCACTATTAGTATACTCCCTTAACAAACGTTTTCACATCAATGAAGCTAACACAATTAATCATAAACATGAACTATGTTTAACGGTGGTGTTTACACTAATATACGTAATATTTAGGTCGAAGGTCCAGAGGAATTTATTTATCCATAAAATCTTCTAACCATAATATATATTAAAATTTAGGGGCTCCCTCAATCGAATTATATTTGGCTAACATATCAAGAGTGTTCACATCGAAATTTATAGACTGAACATAATTTTATAAAGCTTTGAAACATAATGTATTATAGGTATTAATTACCTTACCACACTTTATTCTCAAGTAATACAAACTGCTAAAACATAAACAAAGATTTTCTCGGTTACTTAACAACATTTGATAAAAGTATTTTGCTACAATTTGCACATATCAATAACAAGATCCTATATTTCACTCACCCTGCCATATTTTTACCAAGGGTATAAAATATTTCATCTAACATATAGGTCAATGTTAATTTAATATATGGCGGGAGGTTAGTAAATAATAGTAAGATTTTCAAGAAACTTTAATCATTTCGAACATATTATCTATTAGTAACAACAATAGGAACATACCACTAGTGGAATGCACAGACCATTATTAATTATAATTGTTATATAAAATATATTCATTATTAATTCATTATTATTATTATTTTCGGTACTGTTGTTCTTATTTATAGTAGTGGTAGTATTGTATAGTTGGTGTTCATCTCTAATATAGTAAATTTATTATGAATTATTATTAGCTCCTATTATAAATTTTATTATTTATTATTAGAAAAATGAATATTATTTATATTTAAATAATTAATGTATTATTATTATTGATATCCTATCGATTTATCGTCGAAAAAACTGCTCCAATAGTAGAGCGAAGGGTTAATCAGACCAGCTGTCATTATAACTGACTCGGATAGATTAGAGCATCAAGGCTTTTCGGGGAAAAGGCAATGGGACCAGCTAAGCATCAAGACAGGACGAAAAAGTTCTGGCAACAAAGACAAGCAAGCCATAGTGTTTTCGGGTCGTAATCTTCACAGTAATAAAGTTATTACCGGGTATTATCATCATCGCATATTTCTATATAATTATATATAGTGAAAACACTCTTCTCCATTTCGTCAATTATCGATATTACACCTAACATAACAATATATTTTTCACATTGAATAGTACATATAATTTACTAATCTCATGGGCCCTAGAGCTAACTTCACACTGAAAATATTTCATCATGTCTACCAGCAGGCAAAGATCGCCTCACAATCAATAAAAGCTGAACACTCGCGTTTACCCCCTCTGAACTATTTAACGAACACAATAATCTCAGTAAAGACACACCACACACTTAAAAGGTCGAGGCAACCACCACAGTCTTATCAAATTAACCACAAACATACCTATTCGTTACCTACACATTATTCATATCCACAAACACAAAACACAAACACACAACAAACACAAACAACTATATTATTTTTCATTAGTATGATTAATATATATATTATAATTATTTAATTAATATTTATATTACTCCAGTAATATAATTGGTTATTCATTACCTCTTTTAATTGGGTGTATTATTTTTGAGTGGTCAATTATTATTATTAAATTATATATTATTGATTATTAATTATTATTTTATTATTATTAGTCAGCTACTCATTGTTGTTGGCCTGTCCAACTCCCACAAATAGAATTAGTGAGTGTCGAAAACAAACAATATAACCGGTAACAACTACTTCATCTCGGCAGGTCCATCAGACTCTAGATATATGTTTCTCGGTAATCTATGTAATACTACGAGTTTCACAATCTATAATCACTTAAAAACGAATCTTACGTAAGCATCAGATGTGAAATATCAGAGAATGTATCTTGCTATGACTTCACTGACTGTCAATGTGGCTGTTAACGTTATTGAATATTTTAGCGCATAGCCTTAAGGCTACGCGCTAAAATAAATAATAATAAATTCATCAATTCAAGAGGTTCACAATAATAATAATAACTTTCAGAGTAAGAAAAGGTAAAACGCCGGATAATAGAATAATAGACTACATACATCATTAATCATAATAATCATAATATAATATTAAATAATAAATAATAATATAATACTAATAATAGATAATAATAATAATAAATAATTAATAATAATAATAATAATATTATACCAATATACTTAATTAATAACTAATACATAATAAGTGTGTGTAGTTAAATGTTGTATGTGTGTGTGTTTCTCTCTGTGTGTATTGTGTGTGTTTTTGTTCGTGTGTGCCATCATCGTGTTGTGTGCTCGTGTGGTGTGGTGTGTGTGTGTGATGTGTGATTTTTATGTGTGTGTGTGTAGTGTGTGGTAGAGTATTTTTTACACTTATGTTCTTAGTTCAGATTTGATATATATTAAAGTGTCTAGCTTTATACTCTCGAAGTTTGTATGAACACTTCTGTTGTAGTGTATCATTTATTAGTTTGTCAGTGTGATAGTTAAATTAGATTGATGTATTTGCTATTTAATTAATAATTACTATGCTACTATACTGTTAAGTACACTCATCTTTACTGTTTATGTTATCAGATATGCACTCAAAAAAGGTCCTCACGCTAAGTTTTCTTTTCATGCCGCACTGCTTCTAGGGCTTACAATTGTGGATATATCGTATTAACGCTCCCGACTTTATGTGGCTGGTGGCTGTGGATTGGCGACCACAGAGAGGTGGTTGTACTCCTGTCATAGGATGAATACTGGGCTGCCATTGCACCAGTGCTTCGGGGCCAGTTTGTCTTTCCATAAAATCTTCATCATATGAATGCGTTCAACTCTTCTTACTTTGCTTACTCATTGAGAATCATGACTAATTGTTTAGATCTATGGAATATATAATAAATAATAATAAATAATATATCTTTTTTAAACATAATGGTATTATAATAATAGATATAATAATAATAATAATAATAATAATAAATATAATAATAATAATAAATAATGAGAGGGTTAATTACAACTAAAAATCAATAATACATATATATATATATCAATCACAATTTATTCTAAAACAATAAAATCATAATTTAATAATAGGTACTGTATAGATTAGTTAGGATTCTTTGATAAGATAAATTTTATGTATAGAGTTATTTGAATATATAATCTTTACCTATGCCACAATTTTAATAATTAACATTGCAAAAGATATTAGAGATATAACTTGAAAAGTGGGATAGGAATAAGGTGTTCTATTGATTGTTATGGACAATGTTCAGATTCTTCTAACTTTTACTGACATGGTTTAAGTTAGGGAGGAAGACATTTGTTTTTATTGTTAGAAGCAGTACTTAACTTCGTGTTAATTATGTGTGGTTCAGCGCTTTAGCCCTGTATGTTCTTAGCTAAACTGGTGGGGGATAGCTTATGTTCCCAGCTTTTATCTTGTAATATGTGTGAGACAATTTTTCGATAGTATGGTAATAAACGATTTATAGGAATCCTTTGCTATGGGAAGTGATCATGATACGCTTAGGCCTAGGCTTATATGACCTCAAATTTTTGGAGTTCAACTATATGCTTCAATAACCTAATACTCGTACTTTTCAGATTTGCTATTGGAGGGTAGTAAAAATCTATACAATAGTTTAATCGTTCTATGATATGTTACGCTTCAATTGAATGTGAAAATCTTTGTTTATAATAGCTTATTTATCGTTGACTGTATGAATATATGTCTATGAAACAGCTTATTTTTATGTTTATGATTATTCTAAAAAATATGGACTTGAATCAATTAGATTCAATTAGGCATCAATAGCATCAATACGATCAATAGATTATGGAAGGGAGGAGGGTGGGATGGGTGGTTTTATTTATGGATTTACTGTTTTACTGCTTTATGGGTATGTAAAAAGGCAAAAAAAAATTTAGTTTAGCTACACTAAAACTGAATACATTTTAGTTAAAATCAAAATCGTTTTAAGCAGAACAAGCAAAAATAATAAAAACGTTTTTGTGTTGTTATACAAAATATGATTGAATCAATACATTCAATAGATTCAATAGATAATAAGATATTGGAAGGGTAGTAGGGTGGGTGGTGGTTTGATTTACTGAATTACTGCCTTAGGGTATGTAAGACCACAAGTTTCTTAAAACATTAAAAGAAAGAAATTTAAATTAAAACAATGTTAAAAACAGAATAAGCAAAATATAAATAAGTTTTTTAAAAATATATCCTCCGATCACAACAGTAATATCTTTCTCATTAAAGATTTAATAATAACATTCCATTATATAGATTATTTTAAATAAAATAATAATAAAAATTAATAAACTACACCCCTTATTAGAATAGGGTTCTGCCCGTGACACGGTTTTGATTAATATTATAATTAACATATATTATGAATTTATAGAAACGATTTTAAAAAAGATACATAGACATAACCAATAAAACTTACGAACAATGTTTTTATATGTAAAACAGGTGTTCTAGAAAAAAATGTAAATTGTCTTTTCACAAGGCAGGTTTAGAAAGCATGTTACCACATTCATTTGTCATTGATTATACATCATAGCAATAGCAGTCATGTGCTCAAGTAAGTAGTACGGAAAAGATAGGTAGGGAAATATAAGTAAAGTGTCTATAATTATATGTGAGTGTGTGTGATTGTGTGTGTGGTGGTGTGTGTTGTGTGTGTGTGTGTGTGTGTGTGGTAGTGTGGTAAGAGTATCAATATACTCTTACCATCAAAGAACCAACACTATTAAGGTTTGCGATTATATAACATGATAATAAATACTAATATAATATAAATTAATAATCAAATATATAATTAAGACACAAAAATAAAACAAAATTATAAATAATTATAATTAATTTCAAATAACTAATACTAATATTAAAATAATATTATATCATAATAATAAATATATAATAAATTATATAATTATATTTAATAAATTAATAAAACTACTGTATATAAGAATATTAAACAGTCATGTCTACGTTAAATCATTAGGACATATTAGAGGCAAAACAGTAATAAATCACGGACACCTTCCTCATGTGTCCAAAAGATATCGGGTAACAAAGTAATAAATGCGTCTTAGCCACTTTCCTATGTGTTCCAACATTATTATAACGATTAATGAGGTCATTACTCGAATTTCATTGGCTGTCCGTGATGGCAAATAAGCAAATTTGCAGTTCTCTGAACTTGGCTATCCATTGGGCGTAACAAGTATATAAGATAATGTTATTTAACTAGGGTTTTTGTCTGGTAGTAAAAACAATTTACCTAACCAATGTTCTAGTTGTGACCTAAGCAAAGTGATCGCACGCGTTATAGTGTTCGCTGAGATCTAATGGGGAATAGATTATATTATCAAATTAGCATAAATATTTAATAATAATGAATAATCAATATTAAAATTTAAATTAATCAAATAATAATATAATAATAAATTAATAATATAATAATATAATAATAATAAAATATAATTCATGTATTATAATTTTGTGGACTGGTTTAGATGTATAGTAAAAATTATAGAAAGACTTGTCATGATGACTTCTGCTGGTATGTTTGAAACTTCTAATTGTTAGTCACCCTTGTTTAATGAATGCTGTACCCTGCTCCAGTATAGGCAAATTAGCATTTGAGATTATATATCCCCTTTTGTTTTAGATTTTCAAATATTACCATGTTAATGGTAAAATTAACATTAAATATTTTAGAGTTATATGTTTGAAAAGTGTTTTGTATATTTTCAGTTTTACTTGAACGTTTGAACTATTATAACAACAACTCAACAACGTTTTAGGTATGTAAAAATAGCAATTAATATAAAAAATATGACTTGACAGGTCTAATAAGAACTACACACAAATTTAGATCAAAATCAGATCAAGATTAGACTCACTGGAAGGGTAGGATGGGTGGCTGATGTACAACAAAAGATTGCTCGACTTAACTGATTTTACTCAAGCATTTACTTTGCTCTCTAGGGTATGTAAAAGCAAATTTTTTAAAGTTATAAACATGCAAAGAATAGATTTTTTAGTAAAACATAATGCAAAGAATACAACAAAAATAATAAAGTTTTGTAATGTTACTACAAAATATGACTTGAATAATAGTCAATAATCAATAGATCATAGATCAATAGATCATGGAAAAGTGGGAGGGTGGCTGGAAGGCAGTTTGAATAGTAACTTGATTTTACTGATTTACTGCTTTAGGGTATGTAAACATACAAATTCTTTTAAGTTATAAACATGAAAGCCAAAAAAATTGTAGTTAACAACAAAATATTTTAAGCTATGATAAGAAAAAAATGATGACAAATTTTGTTTTTATCAACAAAACCTTCTGAGCGAACAAAGACGAAAACGAATATACATACATTACAAGTTTATTCGTGGTTGAATACTTATAAAAAACTCCATGCTTTTGAATCAATAGATCACACAGTATATCAACTCAGATCACTCCGCGAGAGGGCTTTAAGGAGGAGATGATGGCGTGTGATGACAGTTTTGATTTACTTGATTTTTCTTACTGACTATGGTACTGCCTTTAGGGTAATGTAAAATGCAAATTATTTTCAATATTATAAACATAAAAGAAATAATTTTTTAGTAAAAACAACAATGTTTAAAGCAAATAAAACAAAATAAAGGTAAATTTTTTATGTAGCTATATTATAAAAACAAGATGTTTAAAGAAAACAAAACAAATAAATAAAAGCTTGTTTGAAGATATGTTATCAGAGCGATTTATTCGCCTCATAAGGAATTCAATAGATTCAGTAGAATCCATACATAACAGTGATCAATAAGAATCAATAGATTGCGATGGAACGGTGACGGAAGGGTGGCTGATGGATTTGCTCAAGTTAATTTACTGATTATAACTGATTTAACTCGCATTTAGGGTAAAAACTCTTGACTAAAAAACCTAACCAAATCTCTTAATAAAAATATACTTACTTGAATCCATATAGATAATGATCAAGTAGGAGTCCAGCAACGCTCAGAATCAATGGAAGGAAAGGACAGGTGGGGTGAAGGCAGTTTTGATTTTTACTAAGATTTATCATGATTTAAGGGTGTGTAACAAATGCCAAATTTTTTCCAAGTTATAAAGCATCAAAATAGGAATATATTTTTTTCAGGGTAAAAACTTAATAAGTTTTTAAAATGCAAATAACATTACAATTATACTACACATAAATTTTTATAGATAAAAAACTAATAAAAAATTTTCTGATATACAACACACAAAACAAATAACTGAAGTTTTGAAGAAAGTGATATCAAGAGATATCTTGGCTTGATTAGTTTTTGGAGGAATTCGGGGGAAGAGGTTGCTATAGAAGGTGGTCTGGAAGGCGGGAGTTTCTGATTCTTTACTGAGTGGCTCTGACGTGACTTTTACTTATCTGATTTACTGCCTTACATCATTAATTGATTTTTTCAACTGAATTTTTCACCTGATTTTTTGTTCCAGGGTCTATAAAATGCCAATTTTTTTAACTTGTTATACCACATACTTTACCAGCCAAATTAAGGAACACAAAATCACATAAAAGATTTTACAGGGTTAAAGTATAAATAAGTTATTCTTTTTAAA
>JABUQX010078337.1:7500-17500 GCA_015478945.1 Trachelipus rathkii
CTGTTGGTTTCACTTATTTTTTTGTGGAAATATGTGTCTTTCATTATGTTGATTTGTATTGGGTCCAGATTCACTTCTCCTTTTTGTTTATTAAAATTTTCCCAATTTATGATCCAAAAGGATTCTATTTGTTTTCTTAAATTTATATCCGATGTGTTAAAGATTTGGTTTATATTGTTGATATTTATAGAGTGGTTGTAATTGATTCTATGGTGTGTGAGAGCTAAGTTTAAATTATCAATTCTTTAGTCGTATTTATGCTGGTATGTACGTCTATTGAGGTCGTTGGTTTCGCCATAGTACACCAAGTTGCAACCCTGCATGGCACTTGGTATACACATTCAATGATTTTTTTTTATCTTTGGAGAGATGAGAGCTTTTTTTAAGGGAAAAATATTTGATTGGGTGAAAAGGACATTTTTCGGAATTATGCGTTTTACAGATGTTGTAAGAGTTTGGGGATAGGTATATAGGATGTAGAGGGATTGGAACGGTTGTTGTTAGAGGTGCTATAAAAAATTTTCTTTGCTTTTGCTAGGGCTGAAGCTATAAAGTGATGAGGATATATAATTTAGTGAACGTTGGGAATAGGAAATTAATTTCTGTTTTTAGAAAGAGAGGGGGAACATATACGTAGGGCACGTAAGAATAGGAAAGAAATAGTAGCAGATTTTGTATAGGTAGGGTGTGCTGAAAACCAGTGGGTATAATTAGGATATGAGGAAGGTTTTCTGTAAATAGAGAAGAGCAGTTGAGAAATATTCCAAGATATCAATGTGTCCAAAATGTGAGTTTTATTGTCTTGTGATTGTTCTATGGTGAATTGAATGTTGTTGTTTATGGTGTTTATGAAATCTAAATATATTAAATGGGTTGGTGGTTTTGGGGATAGCTGCAAATATGTCGTCGACATATCTATACCAGTGTGTGTGAGAGAGGAGGGGGTGGAGGAGAATATAATAATGGTCAACGAGTTCCATAAACAAATTACTCAATAGGGGGGGGAAAGGGGGAATCCATAGTAAGACCGAACTTTTGTTTGTATTATTGTGTATTGAAATGGGAAAAAATTATGTTCTAAAGAAAGTAAAATTAATTTTTTAAATAATGCGAATGAGTAGGGTAAGATGATGGGATTTTCCAGAATATGACGTTCTAACAAAAAGATGGTGAGGGGGACTGGGACTGATGTGAATAGTGATTTTACATCGAAACTTACTAAATTATGTAACGAAGGGTTTATATGGTTTATTTTCTGTATAAATTCTTCTGTATTTTTTATATGTGAAAAGGAGATCTTTCCTAATAATGTTTTTAAATGATTTGCGATCCATGTTGAAACTTTATAAGTAGGGATGTTTATGTTGGAGATTATGGGGCGAAGGGGGGTATTAGGTTTATGTAGTTTATGAATTCCGTAGAATTGTGATAAGTAGGACGCATATGAATTGAGAGAGTTATATAAATCTGGATGGTGGGTTAAAATAGTTTTTAGGGATTTGTTAAATGTAGAAACCAACGATCTCAATAGACGAACATACCAGCATAAATACGACTTAAGAATGAATAATTTAAACTCAGCTCTCACACACTATAGAACCAATTACAACCACTCTTTAAATATCAACAATATAAGCCAATTCTTTAACACATCGGATATAAATTTAAGAAAACAAATAGAATCATTTTGCATCATAAATTTGGAAAATTTTAATAAACAGAAAGGAGAAGTGAATCTGGACCCAATACAAATCAACCTAATGAAAGACATATTTCTACAAAAAAAATAAGGGAAACCAACAGAATACAAAATCAATAATAGCATTTCAAAGAAGTAAAATGGTAATGGTTAGAGACAATAATAATAACTGTGGGTAATTTTCAAATTTCTTGCCGAAGTTTAAGATTTTGAATAATATAAGTTCGAATTTTAAAGGTAATTAAATTTTACTCAATTTTGTATTTATTAAGAAATGATATTCTATGTATTTTAGTGGTAAATATTGAGGCTTCTTAAGTATTCAGCGTTAAAAATGTACCTTTGAGACATGTTAACTGTGTCCATTTGTCTAATTTCTTTTCAAAGTCCAAGGGTTTTAAATAATAGGGGTTTGAAATTTAGGTGTAAATTATATTAAATTTTGTATTTATTAAGGATTGATGTGTAATGTATTATGAGAGGTAAATATTGAGGCTTGTCAATTAAAAGGCATTATAAGTGTATTGCTTATAGACTTTGTATGTGTGTATTTATCGAAATTCTTCTCGAGGTCTATGGTTTTGCCTAATAGGTGTTCGAAATTTAAAGGAAAATTTAAATGATTTTTTTAAAACAACAATAATCATTGTATTACGGAAGTTAAATAATGATTCTTGTCAGTTATACGCCATTATAATTATAATTGCTTAGCGACAAGAAAACTGTGGACATTTGTCAAAATTTTGAAGATTTTGATTAAGAGTTGTTCAATTTAGAGGAAAATTTTTATGAAATATTTGTTTCCTTTACAATAATATTTATTGGATTATGGGAATTAAATATGAGGCTTGTCAGATAGATGGCATATAAATGTGTGCTTAGAGACATGGTAAATGTCAATATTTTTGTCGATTACGGGAGCTAAATATGAAGCTTAACACGTAGATGAAGTTTTAAATGTATTGCCTATAGACATGCCAACTATGTGTATTTGTCGAAATTCTTTCCGAAGCCCAAAGTTTTAATAATAGGTCTTCGAAATTTAGTGGAAAAATTAACTGTATTTGTTCATTTTGAAAAATCAAATTCATTTAATTACTGGAGCTAAATATTGAGGATTGCCAGGTAGACGGCGTTTTGAACGCATAACTTAAAGACATGGTAACGGTTGGTATTTGTCGAAACTTCTGCCGAATTCCAAAGTCTAAGCAATTGTTCCAAATTTAGATGTAAGTTTTGATGAATTTAGTATTTAATGGATTTTGAAAGTTAATTATTTATTGAGGCTAGTCGGTAGATGGTTTTATAAATGTATTGATTAGAAATTTAGCAACTTGTTTATTTCTCTCAATTCTTGTCGAAATCTTAAGTTTTGATTAATAGGTGTTCGAAATTTAGAGGAATATTTCATTGAATTTTGTGTTTCTGAAACAATTATATTCATTGGATTATTTTATTATAGGAGCTAAATTTGATGCTTGTCAAGTAGAGAGAGTTATAAATGCATATCCTAGATACATTATAACAACGAATATTTTAACAAAGTCGGAATTCCTGCTGAAATTCAAGTTTTTAAGCAATAGGTGTTCAAAATTTGGAGGTAAATTTAATTTAACTTTGTATTTCATAAACAATAAAATTCAATGAATTATGAAAGTTAAAAATTTTGGTTGTTTGACAGTTTAATGATTTTACTTGGATGCATTAGAATTTTTTTTTTTTTTTTTTTTTTTTTTTTACAGTTGTCAAAACCACTCACGGGCAGAGCCCTTTTCAAGGAGGGGGTGTTTCACGCCTCAGAAGTCAACAACTAAAGCAAATTACGCAGATGAGCACAGACGCAGGCTTTGAAGTGGGTGAGATTAAATTCAGTAAGAAACACGGAAGATGGAAGAGAATTCCACAGAACAGATGTGGCAGGAAAGAAGGAAGCACCGCAGCGAACTAGCCTGGAGTTAGATACATTAACACAAAACTCATGTGCAGATACAGCACCCCTAGTTCTACGAGGGCGACGCAAAGGTAGAGGTACGCGAGTGATAAGCTCCCTCGAGCACCTGCCGCTGCGGTACCTATAGAAAAGAGATAAAGCACCAACATCGGCCCGCAAAGATAGAGGGTCAAGTGAACTGGAAAGTAGAACAGTTTAATAAGCCTTTTGGCCCTTTGACTCGACCCTGTCCAAAAAGCCGGGTGAAACCAGAACCCCCCCCCCCAGATATTGAGAGCAGTACTCCATACAAGGGCCGGTGAGAGCCCTTTTATAGCTGTAGTAACTGAGAAGAGGAAGTTAAAAGTCTCGCAGTCTAAACAGAACTCCCAGTTTCTTTGAGCCGCCTTATGCAACCGTTGTGATGTGAGGTTTCCTAAGACATTTTTTTGTTTATGTTAAGGCCAAGGATTTTATATTGTCGACAGAGGAGACGAGAGAACGCGTCGAAATGAGATAGGAAAGTTGAAGGTGTCTTAAGAGAGGGGATTTGTAGAAGTTGATTTTTTAAAGGAATTGAATTTCACAAGGTTCAGACGACCTCCATCCGGAAATTTCTACTCCAGATCAGCGGAGAATATGAAATTCGGAAAGATTAAGAGCGAAGGCAATTCCTAGAAGTAAAAGAAGGAGCAGAATCGAATATGAGTTGATGAAGAATGAAGGGTCGAGTCATCGCATAAGAGTGAATTAGAGTAGATGTGCAGGTGAGAAGATCATTAAATGAAAAGTAGGAATAAAAGTAGGAGAATAAGACAGAACCCTGAGGAATCAGCCACTGATTGACTAGAAATAGGAAAGGAGAAGTCGCCCATCAACAACACCGATATTGAGCGATTTTGAAAGAAAACTAGACATAAGTAGGCAATGAGAAGGAGGAAACCCATGAGGGGAGCTTGGAAAGCAGTGACGGGTGCCATACCCGGTCAAATGCTTTGGATATGTCAAGCGCCACCATCGCAAGTCTCCCGTAGTTTCTAAAGGGCGGGAAAACCATAAATCGGTAAGATAGAAAAGTATTATCGCCAGTAGACCTCTTATGAGCGCCGACAACGTACTGGTGATCGGAAAAAAGTGAATGAGATTTCAGATGATCTAGAAATGAGAGTTGAGGAGAGGTTTCAAAGACTTAGATAGAATACAATAAGAGCTATAGGGCGATAGTTTGGAAAGATCAGAGCGGCTTCCCTTTTTTCGGAAATAGGTTGACAGTGCGTGCTTCCAACACTGGTCGGTGCTTTGAGGGAAAAGGTTGTATTGAGACATGAGAATATATTAACGAGGGGCGGGGATAGCACGGAAGAACACACCCCATCAAAACTCGGGGAGGAATGCCATCGGCCACCCGCCTTCCTAACGTTCGTAGATTCAGGAGCCCATGCATCCGATCAAATGTAATCAAAGGCAACGGCATAGGACCACGTAGAGGAGAAGGAGTGAGGAGTGAGGAATGACCATGTAATCGTTCCGGTTGAGTAGAAGAAACTAGGAGCCGTAAGAGATGTCTCTTCAGTGGAGACAATTAGCTACAGAACCATCAGATCGATATAAGAGGAGGAAAGACAGATTTACAGAAGTTATGAGATGTTGCATAGAGCCAGAAAGAATTTGGTCAGTAGGATATATATATAGGTTAGCGCACTTTCAAGTTGTATTGAAAGCCCGCTTTGCTCGTCGAAGAGTATCCCTGCAACGATTTCTAGCTGCATGAAAATTAGCTAAAGAGTGCAAGTAGAACGAGAGATTTCCACTCCGATTCGCACTGCCTTACCTGAATGGCCAGCGAAACAAGCACGATCGAACCTATATTATGAGGAGAGAAAATTTAGTCGAAGAAGGAATGAACCTGCTCATCCGTCACAACGATTACAGCTCCACCTTAATCGGCATAGAAGTCGATAGCGTCACCAGAGACAAAGCCATCATTTCAATTATAGTTAGCGTGAAGCAACGTCGCAAGGCCCCCCAATCAGCGCGATCAAGTGCCAGAAACAACGCCAATGCCTGCAATGGAGCTGTTGGAGAGGAAAGTATTAAAATTTAGAGATATTAAGGTTGTGGTAGATTTACCAAAATATTAGCATTTGGGGATATTTTAGGAGAAGGACCTAGTGGTGAACATAGGTCAAGTTGTTGTTCCAAGAACATTGATTGGGACGATCCCGGAATGTGTGTGCGGTCTTAAATAGTGCCTTCCAGATCGTTGAGAATGCTAAATGATTCGACCTCACTCCCCACCTAATCAGTATGAGAGGATCCCAACCATTCACTGTTGTGTACATTGATCCTCTAAAAAAGGACCTAGTATTTGGATGAGAAGATATAACAGTCTCGTGAGAAGTAGTAAGATATTCAAAGAAAGAGTGAAAATCTGTTCTGTTAGGAGAACAGTAGCAGAAGCATAAGATTATTGTAGTAGAAGGAAGAAAGATTTTAAGCCACAGAACATCGAAGTTAGGAGATTCAAGATTCACGAGACGTGTTACAGGAGTGTTTATGTTCACATAGGTACACACTCCACCCTTTAAACGGAAATTATGAAAAAAGTTATAGTTAGATATATTAAGCGAGTAAGAGGATGAATTCTTAGCCATCTGTGTCTCAGACAAGAGCAAAAGGTTAGGGTTAGAGTTAGAGTATCAGAGAATTGCTGTATCTTATCTTAAATTCATATTTCCGAAATATCTTAAGGATATCATGTTTTTTTTTTTTGCTTTACAATTAATATATTTAATATTTATATTTCAAGATAACTATTAGTTATAATATAATTAAAGACTTATTTATGAAAATATATATTTGAGTTCCCCCTCATGCATGATTTCATAAGATGAATCATTTAGAGGACATCTGGTGAATACTACATGTTATAGTATAGTATAATATAGTATATTGTTATAGTATACAATCAACTCCATAGGACAATAAAATATTGTATTAGTGTAGGTCATTAAATAAAAAGATCAGACGTAATTTTAGAGAAAAAGGACTTAGGATGCACCCGAGTGACTCAACCTAACCTAGCAAACATTTTGTCTCAACAGTTTCTGATGTAACTTGATCTAATTGTAACTGCATTTTTCTATTTTTGCAAATTGAAAGAATCAGGAGGAAAATTAATTTTAATTTTATAGTATACAACATGTAAATTATTACAGTTGAGTGGTATTTTACATACACTACCTAAATTTTGATTTTTCTTTGCGATTTAAAAATTAGATTATTATTATTATTATTATTATTATTATTATTATTATTATTATTATTATTATTATTATTATTATTATTATTATTATTATTATTATTATTATTATTATTATTATTATTATTATTATTATTATTATTATTATTATTATTATTATTATTATATGCTTAAAAATATGCGATGACTTGAACTTGGCATAAAATCTGGACTCAGACTCGACTTTAAGAACTGGACTCGGTAAATCACTAATAAATTAATATATATATATATATATATATATATATATATATATATAACTATATATATATTATATATAATATATATATATATATATATATATAATATATATATATATATATAGTAAGAGAGGAATTTCACTGTGCAAGTTGCGTGTATGAATAATAATTGAATATATATAAAGAATATATATAAGAGAGAATACACCTTTAAAAAAGTCATTTATTCTATTCAACCTGAAAGGGTGAATAGAATGATTAATTACCTTTGAATAAATAAATAAATAAAAAATAAATAAGTAATAAGATGTAAATAATTAAATAAATAATGAAAGTAAGCTGCGAAAATGAAGGGCTTATTAGTAGGATTTAATTTGACGGCTCAGAAGGGGTGAAGATTTATTAGTTTGGTAATTTTATCTGGGTTTTGTAATTTGAGTATTCTTTTTTATTTTAGGAATAGAATAGTATGGAGGGCATGTGCAACCTCTCCTACCCGCTCGCCTCACCTATCCGCCCCCGGGCACCGGCCCTTTCACAGCACCACACCACACCGCACCGCACTGTTAAATTTTACCGAATTCTTAATATAAAAGTATCATTTTCTATGATATCAGAGAGTACGGAGTTAATTTTTTTGGTTTATAAGGCTCTAATTATATATATATATATATATATATATATATATATATATATATATATATATATATTATAATATATATATATATATATATATATATATATATATATATATATATATATATATATATATATATATATATATATATATATATATATGAGGAAGGAGTCAGAGTCGATGCCGGCACCGGTGCAGGAGACGAATTAGTAAACCTTCGTTTAATAATACAATATTGGTATCAATGTATATGTTTATCATGATGTATAACTTGATTATGAGGGTTTCGGAACCCTGAAGGATGTCTGGGAGCCCCCAGGAGAAGGTTCCCAGTCAAAAAGTACAGAGTGCATGGGTGAGGAGAAATGCACAGAGTGCATAAGAGAAGAGGAAGATGCAAGATGAAAAGTAATAGATGATTCCAGAAGAATCAAAAATGGTAAGGTCCCCACATGAGAGGGAACCGAACCCCCAAAACGGAGTTTTACCTATAAAATTGTTTTTTACCCTTAAAAATGGAGTGAATTCAGCTATTAATAATAATATAATTAATTCCCTAGGTAAACATGTGTCATACAATATATATGAATCTAAGCACAAAAAGCTTATTAATTATAACGCCTCTCTCTCTACATACCTAGTTTTCGTATTACATTGTTTATCTTAGCCTAATACAGCCTTACTGTTCACATGCCTGATTCTGTTCAAACATGTACAGGTCGTCATTTGTATTGTATCGCTTATAGATAACCAGTTTTCTAAAGTTTAAAGGTTGACATACGACATTTATATTTTCAAATCTCCTTTTGTTTATAAACGTCAACTAATATATTTCTTTTCTAATCTGAAACATGTATATTTTGTTAGCTATTTTTATTATTTTATGTTTCATTTTACATTTATACTTTGTTTATAATTTTTATTTATTTCCAAATTTTAATTTTTTTTTAAATTATATATATATTTTTTTTTAAATTACTTTGTTTTAATACTTTCTTTTATTTATTTATTTATTTTAATTTCATTTATTTAAAAAAAAATATTTATTTTTCAAATTTTAACTTTCCTAATTTTATTTATTTAAAAAATATATTATTTATTTTTCATTTTATTTGTTTTTAAAAATTTAAAACAATTTGTTTTTACTAAAATTTTTATTCTTTTTATGTTTAGAACATAAAAAAAAATATACGCTTTACCGACTCTAAAGCAGTAAAACAGTAAAGCAGTAGCGCAAACCACCCATCCACCCCTCATACCCATCCATGATCTATTGATCTATTGCCTTAAGTCATATTTTGGTATCTTTTCTGTATGACAACAAAAATAAGTTCTTTGATTAAAATATCACAGTAAAATGTAATAGTTTATTGACCCTATAGCAGTAAAGCAGTAATGCAAACCAACCACCCATCCATGATCTATTGATCTATAGCCTTAAGTCATATTTTGGTGAAATTTTGCATAAACATAACAAAAAATTTCTTTGAATAAAATATCCTAGTAAAGTTTAATAGTTTATTGATCCTAAAGCAGTAAAGCAGTAAAACAGTAACGCAAACCACTCACCTACCCCTCCTATCCATCCATGACCTATTTATATATTGCTTTAGGTCATAGCTTTTGTATCATTTTGTGTAAACATAACAAAAATAAGTTCTTTGAATAAAATATCATAGTATAATGTAAAAGTTTATTGACCCTAAAGCAATAAAGCACCAACATGAACCACCCACCCCTCCCATCCATCTATTATCTATTACTTCAAGTCATATTTGAAGCTTCATTATTGATCCTAAATCAGTAAAGTAACTAACATTCAAAGTTTCAACCTACTATCAGCTGTTAACATATCAAACTCAATCATTATTATACAAAACATAACATACCTAACATACCATGCGTACGAATAAACTGCTATCATTAACAAAGTTATCAGCTTAACCACAGTAAAGTAGCTAACATTGACATGCATAACTCGGCCTTACCCTACTTTTCTATCATATCTATATCGCATCAATATTAATTTAACATTGTAATATTTAACATAACCTAATAAAATTTATCATAGTCTATCCCATCTATCATACTGATCAACGAATAAATGCTAACATAAAGTTTGAACATCAATAAAGATAACATAACATAACATTACCTGAACTAAGAACATAACGGGCCAAAGCATACCTGACATACGTTACATTCGACTAAACTGCAAACATTAACAAAGTTC
>JABUQX010078337.1:22500-29802 GCA_015478945.1 Trachelipus rathkii
TTTGAGCGTACTACACCCCTCCTTGAATAGGGCTTTTCCCGTGAGGTGTGGTGACAACTCTAAATATAAATAATATATATATATAATATATATATATATATATATATATATATTATATATATATATATATATATAATATATATATATATATTATATATACTATATATATATATATATATATATATGTCTTTTGTACCAAAGGATGCTTTGGGTGCTTACTTCTACTATCAACCAATAGCTTTGACAGGAGCAGACTCAAATTTGTGCCGAATTTGATACATGATATATCAAGTATCACCGTATTTATTATCGGAAAACTTTAAATTATTTTCAAAAATAAAATTGTAATAAATTTTCTACTAAATCACTATCTTAAAAAGTGCTTAAATTTCATTTTATATATTCATAAAATTTAAACGGAGAAATTGAAGTGAAATAAATTAATTAAAAAAGATAATGATTAAATAAGAAGTGTGTATTTTTCAAATAATGTTGCTATTTATGTTTATCCTAATTAAAGTGTATATTTTATTTAAATTACAGGGCAACCAACAGAAAGCAGAAGACATTGAAAATGCAACCTCATAAGGAAATGTCAAAACTAATATACAAATAAATAAGTGTTTGTAATTTACGTATAATTATTTTTTTATGTATTAAATATTAAAAACTTTTAGTAAAAACTTTAATAATAATAATAATAATAATAATAATAATAATAATAATAATAATAATAATAATAATAATAATAATAATAATAATAATAATAATAATAATAATAATAATAATAATAATAATAATAATAATAATAATAATAATAATAATAATAATAATAATAATAATAATAATAACAATAATAATAATGTGTTGATAATTTAATACACACAATCCTATAAATTACCTAAGATACCGTAATTAATGTCGTAGTCATAAGCTAAAAGTAACGGAGTAACGGCACTTTCGCTACTTTCAATTTTCCTTTCAAAGAAACGGAGTAACGATAACAGATACTTTTTCCAAGTATCGGAATTACTTTTTTGAGTAACGATGCCCATCTCAGAGTATATTATATATATATATATATATATATATATATATATATATATATATATATATATATATATATATATACATTATAATATATATTTTATGTCTCTATATTATATATATTATATATATAATATATATATATACGATTGATTGTATCTATCTTGTGGATCTCAAAATGTGCTTCTACACTGATAAAATATTTTGCTCCTGCATTTCAACTTGAGCATTTCCTTCCCGCTGGAAGCGTCCGCTGATTGAGCTTGTGCCGAAGAATGAGGAACACTTTCAAACCTCTAATTATCGTCCGATTGTCTTAATCTCAGTAATTTCACAAGTTTTTGAATCTATCCCTAACTGGAAATTTAAAAATTTTAATCTTCTAGTCCTATCTCCAACTGATAATAGAGTTTGTTTTAAGGGTGCTCTATTGGTATTCTTCTTTCTAGTTTCTCTAATTCTTGGTACTCTGCTCTTCGATATTTCGGTGAATCCTTTGCCGTAAAATCTGGACATATCGACACCATTCGATAAAACTTGGCACAAAGCTTTCGTTTCTAAATTTTTCTATTTCTGTTTCTTTCCTTCTCTCTGTATTCTCCTCTTTGATTTCCTTTCCGGTCGTGTTGTTGACGGCCACCTTTTCATCATTTGTATCTTTTAATAGTGGTGTTCCTCAGTGTTCAATCCTAAAATCATTCCTTTTTCTATATGTATTTGATGAACTCTCCGTCATTTCCTCACCTACCACTCTTATGCCGACGACTCTAATCATTGCTATCCCTTTCATTTGAAAGATGTCCCACGTACCAAACATATGCTACAAGGGCGGACGTAGAGCAACTAGCTACTAATCATACTCGAATTTCTAATGTTTGCAGATAAAACATGGTTATTGGTTACTTTCATTGCTTAAAAAGCCCAATTTCTTCATCTTTCAACACTACATAATCTTCCATGCAAGATACAACTATAACATCTAAAACACACCTTAAACCTACTTCTATTCTTATCGTTTATCCATATTAATCATGCAAATTGGGTATCAAGGAAATATCATCTTTTCTAAACTCTCTCTCTCATCGGTTACTCTACTACTTAATAAAAACTCATAAATATCTTAAATTTTATGACTCCTTTCGGTTATAGATATTTGTATTTTTTATCTTATAATGGTAGAAGTTATTTTATATGTTAGTCAAACCACATCCTATCACCAATGCACACTATAATATAATATAATATTAATTAACTCATAAGTAATAATATTAATAATTAAATTATATTATATGATATATTAATAAATAATAGATTAAATTATATTATAATAGAATATATAGTGAATATAATATATAAAAATGTGAATTTAATAATTTAAAAATATATTACTTTGCCATTTAATAATAAATACCAAAAACTAAAGTTATAAATATATTATTGAAATACTATATCAGAACCAATTAATTCACCTTTATTCAAATGAGATTAATAAAGATCGATTTAGACTCTCTTTTTTAATGTAGGAAAGAGATTATATACTTTATATATCTAACCTACCCAGTTATTATTCTACTTTTACTTAGTTTTTATTTCTAATGTTCTAATGTGAAGGTTATCTCTTATATACTAGTTATAAAATAAATTTTAAGAATAATTGTAGCTTACTTGCTTGCTTGTGAGGTATCACAAATTGAAGTGTGTTATACCAAAGAGATACGATATAAACTACAATCAAATAATAAATGCAAAATATCCAATTTCTTAGTTTTTTCAAACTCGAATCCATTTTGAGTTGACATAACGTAGTAGTTTACTACTTTTTCTGGTTTCTAAGTCGTATTATCTATTTTTTATCTTTATCTATTTTCTCAGACAAACAGACTTTTGTTGTCGACCTTCAAAAATGAAAAAAAAAAAGTGTCACACGTAGGAATGCCGATATATAAAAATATCGATAAATATCGATAATCGATAATTTAAAAAAAATATCAAAGCCGTTATCGTTTTGTCACTATAAAAACTATTATATACTTTCACATATATATATATATCTTCTATTTTGCTCATTTTAGTATTTTATTTTAGGATATAGTATTTTATTTTAGGATTTAAAAACTGTTAGGTATATAAAGTATTTTTTATTTAGTTTTAGCGGAATTTATATTTTGTCTACATGTGGTATCCATTTTCACTAAATTTCACTAAAAAATCACATTGTCTTGCGACAATTGTGGAATCACTTCTAATTCAAAGGCGGTACTATTTAGTCGTGTTTGTGTAATCAAAGTTAAAATTCAAAATGTAAAAGGGTATAGAGGTAAATTTCTTCATTTCTTTTCAAATATTTTCACTATCAACCTATCTCTATTCTCTTTACCTTCTCACCAATCAAATTTACCCTAACTAAGATTTTAAGTGATAGATTACTAAAACCATAAGGCAGAGTTATCTATGGACTATATATCAAAATCTTATTCAAAGAGCAAAAAAAATCTTTGAAAACAACAAATTCAGGTAAGGCTAATTTAGATTCACAATTGTACTTATATATCACCTTTTAAAACCTTATATCTTTCAAAGATTTTTTTTGTAATTTAATCTGCTTTAGATTAAATTTTCGTCAATTGTGTAATCTATATTGGTCTTAACGAACGGATTTGTTGCAAGTTCTTGATAACTCGTGCTAGCAATATTGCAAATTAAAATCAACCTAGCTCCGAAGCTTATAGCAGTTTTCGATATTTTGTGTAGGCTATTATTAGGTCAAAATCATTTTTAAATTAAGGTTTATTTGAACATATGAAAATATTAGATACGGTAGAAGCCACGTGGGCCTATCGAGACTAGCCTATGGGTGTTTTTGTCCTAAGTTTAGTTAGTCTTAGGGTATTTAATTCAAAATTTGGTATGAGAGTTAGATAAGCAATGCATCATTGCCTAACCCTTCCATTACAGTGATTTCCTCAAAAATTCAAGCTCAAACTTAGGCCTAGGTCTAGGCCTAGGTCATTTTCAACCTCAAAATTTGTTTTTTTTGTGTGTGTGTGGTCTTCTAAACCCTTTCAAATTTCAAATCAAATAATTTGTCCTGGTGGTAGGCCATATCTCATTTTTCCTCAAAAAATTCAATTTCAAAGTTAGGCATTATAGGCCTAGATCACTTTCAACTTCAAATTTTGTTTTTATTTTTGGTCTAATAGACCTTTTCAAAATTCAAATCAAATAATTTGGCCTGGTGATAGGCTATCTTTCATTATTTCATCTTTCTTCAAGGTTTCATTAGTCCTTGGGTCATTCTAGCCAAATTTCAGCGAAAATGTCTGACCCAGAGATACAAGCCCTTCATGATAGAGTTAATAAAAAATCTAAACCTATAGTTCAAGCCATTTCATCCCTCAAGGCACAAGTAGATATTTATCTTAGTCAGATAGAGAATAGGCCTACAGATAATAATAAAGATAAAGATGCAGTTTATGTAAAGGATCTTGTAGAGGAAGTAGAGTCCTTGTTAAAAGATATTAAACAAAAGGATACAAACATAATAAAAATATATAATGATAATGAGGTTGACTCCCTCATTCCTGAGTTTCATAATAAGGAGTTGTGTAGTCAGATTCAGTACCAATGCTCGATTAAATCAAAATTAAGTGAATTAAAATTTAAAGGGGATCAAATTTCAACCCCTCCAAAAAATACTTGCTCTCATTTTAGTGAATCTGTTCTTAGGGCTATAGATTGTGGTTTCTTTGAGGGCAATGAAACTGATAAGTTTGCTTATAAAACCTTCATTTCAAAATTTAAGAGTTCCTTAGATTTACAGAAAAATTTAAGTGAATCCATTAAACTTCATTGCTTAAAAAATAAATTAAAGGGATATGCATACTCTCTGATTCAGAATCTTTCTATTAGTGATAATAATTATAATAAAGCTCTTGAACTTTTAGACAAAGAGTTTTTAGACGAAAAATTCATCATTGATGAAATTATTAAAAAAATCATATCTTTAAAACCAGTATTTGACCCAACATATAATGCGACTAGGGTTTACTTAAATGATATCAGAACATTAATATATGAACTTGAGAGTTATAACCTCAAATATCTTGAGGAGGCTACTGGATTAGTAGTACTTAGCCACATAGTTTTATCAAAATTACCTAATGTGGTAGTCAAAGAAATTACTCGCAAGTTGAATACCAATTACCCTGATTTGAATCAAATATTCGATAGTTATAATGAAGTTATCAAAAATATTGTTAAAACGTCAAATCATAATAAAGGTCAAAATTTCAATCAAGTCCCTTCCCATAATACTTATTCAAAATTTAAAAATGTAAATACTTCAGATAAGCCTAATTTTAAATTTAAAAATAATGAAAGGACGAATGAGTCCTTAAAATCTAGTAATAGGCCTGATTCCAATTCTGCCTTGCAGAATTTCAAAATTCATACTAATGAAGTTGGTGTAAATGAAGCTTCTCATAGTATTGATTCTTCCACTTCTAAAATCAAAGGTTATTCAAAATCATGTAAGTTTTGTTCATCCCAAGGTCATGTGATGACCAATTGCAATGTTTATCAAACCTATGAGTTAAGAATTAAAAGGTGTAATGAAATAAATCTATGCCCCAAATGTTCAAGTACTAAACATACTGCAGATCACTGTCCTGGACTTGAGGAGCAACTTTCTTTTAGTTGCCAAGTTTGCAATAAAAGAAGTCATATTACAGCTCTTTGTAAGCAAAGGAAAAGTTCCACCCTCACAAATGTATGTCTTAGCTTTAGCCAAAGCACCAACAATTTATATTTGTTGCCATCAATTACTATAAGGATTGGTAGGGGTAAAGTTTCAGCTTCAGTTCGATGCCTAGTCGACTGTGGCTCACAGAGGTCCTACCTTTCTAAAAGAGTGCTGGACAAACTCAATATATCTGTAGAGAATCATCAAAGCACTCAATACGATATAAAAACTTATTTAGGTATCAGTACCCGCACTTTGAAAGAGACTGTTCTTGATGTATATATGGACCAGTCTTGTTTCACCCTTCCTCTTTTGGTTGATGAGGATCTTAAATTAAGTTATGAGATTAAGTTCGTAGATCAGGCTCTAATTAATTTGAGAAATAAATCTTTCAAATTAGCTGATTCTGGCTATAAAGAGTCTAATAACTCATTTTTCGATTTGGATGCCTTAATTGGCATTGATTTAATAGAGTATTTCCCTCAACTAGAATTGATTAAATGTATGAGTGGATCTGCTTTTAAGTTAAGAGATGGTTCTATTATTCCATTTGGAAATATTACTAATTTTATATACAATAATCAAATAAGAGTTTCAAATCCATCATCAATTGTTCAAAATCATAATCATATTCAAAATCAAAATCTAAATCAAAATCAATTTACAGGTTAACCATACTTTTGGTTTAATGCAGTCTTAAACCCATTCTTACATTCTTATTTTAGTTAATTTACAGACATGAAGTGGTGGTTGGGAAGAATTAGAGCAAGGATTGAGAAGCATGTGGGATGGATCCTTAGGTATAGAAGGTATGAATAATAATAAATCTGAAGATGATTTGAAACATATTATTGAAAAATTCAAAGGTAGTATAGAGTTCAAAGACGGAAAATATCATATAGATCTTCCATGGATTGAAGATAAACTTCCTTTGTTGCCATCAAACTATAACATTGCTCTTGCAGTGCTTAATAGAGTTCATAAAAATTTGGAAAGTAAAGATTTAGTTAAAGCCTATGATGATGTCTTTCAGCAACAATTAGCTGATGGTATTATTGAAGAGTTCAGTGTATCTCCCTCTGAGTATAAAAATTATATTTGGGTTCCTCACAGACCTGTTATCAAAACTGATGAACAAGTATCAACAAAGATCAGGCCTGTGTTTAACTGTTCTCTTAAAACTAATTCTTTACCATCTCTAAATGAGGCAGCCTATACTGGACCAGATCTTATGTCCTCCTTGTTGGGTCATTTATTCCGGTTCAGGTCATCGGTTGTATGTTGGACATTAAAAGCCTTCATTCAGACAAGTTAAAAAATCTATCGAAGACCTCAGGTTGCTTTAGTTTTTTGAAGATAATATGGTAAGTGGACACTTTATCGATATACTCAACCATTGTTTTTTGGTTTCAGTTCCTCAGACGTTCATCCTCAATTATATCTGGATAGATATTAACCAGTCTTATGGGACAGTGACACATGCCTCAGATTCTGTTAATAATTTTTTGTTGATA
>JABUQX010078338.1:0-5000 GCA_015478945.1 Trachelipus rathkii
TTTGCATAACTGAAGCATGGGTTAATGAAGAATTGTATAGAGACTCCTTTCAGAAATATGAAATAGACGGATATTCACTTTATTTATACCAGCGTAAAGGAAAGAAGGGTGGTGGTGTGGTGCTTTATGTTAAAAGCAATATTCAATCTGTATTAATGACTGACTTTAAAACTAATCATGATGTTGAATCTGTGTGGGGTAGATAGTAGATATCCTTATGTAGCCTACAATAAATCTATAGAATAGGGGCATTTTATAGACCTCCTGGCCAGAGTCAAGAATTAGACGCGGAAATGGTGAAAGAAATTGAGACAGCATGCCACAGTAAAGAAAAAGGTATAGTCATAATGGGTGATTTTAATTTTCCTGGCATTCAATGGGATTCCTTGTCTAATATGGACCATAGTAGTTCTGTATTTATAAATTGTATACTAGACAACTTTTTGAGCCAGATGGTCCATGAACCTACAAGACACGATGCACTGTTAGACTTAATATTAACTAACGATGAAAGTATGGTGGATGAGGTTAGAGTTGAGAAGAATTTAGGACTTAGTGACCATAATTAGATTTAATATGAATGTGATATCTAAGCCCAAATTACAATAAGGAAAGATTTCATATTTCTTGAAAATGGAGCTTTTACCAAATTTCTCAAGACATGCTTAAGTATAAATACACTGAGATAAAAGAGTTTAAAGACCAAAACTGTTTTATCATGTGGAAACATTTTTAAGAAAATTTTAATGAATATTCAGGTATGAGCAGAAAAGATAAACCCATTAGGTGGCGGAGAAAACTGTTTGGTGGAAGAGATATAAGAGAGAAAATCAACGAAAGAGTAGATGTTTTAAAATATTCAAGGGTAGTAATAGGGAGGATGATTTAGAAAATTATAGGAAAATAGAAATGAACTTAACCAGTCAATAAGAAAGGCAAAGAGAGAGGCAGAAATTAATTTAGCAAGGAATAGTAATAAGAACCTGAAGAAGTTTTTTAGCTTTTATAAATTTAAAAGTAAGAATAGGACAATTGGTCCAATTAAAATTGATGAAAATTTAGTGAGTTCAGATAAGGAATTGGTCAACATTTTCAATGCTTATTTTGCTTCAGTGTTTACTGAGGAAAGATTAGATAATAGTTTGGAGACTAATAGTTCTTGTATGCATGTAACAAATAGACTTACAGAATTTGAATTTGAGGTAAAAGATATTAAACGTTTACTGGACCATATTGACCCAAGTAAAGCAGTAAAGCTGCAGGTCCTGATGGTATATATGGTAGAATTCTGAAGGAGGGTAATACCAGCATTGCAAAGGCACTGTATTTGATTTTTAAGCGATCTTTACATTTGGTGAGGTACCAGATGACTGGAAAACAGCATATGTTGTGCCTATTTATAAGAAAGGTAGTAAGGAAGATTTGGGGTTAGCTTAACATCTATGGTTTTAAAGGTTCTGGAAAAGTTACTGAAAGTTCATATAGAGAAATATTTGGAAGATAAGATATTGTATGACTCCCAGCATGGTTTCAGAAAGGGTAGGTCATGTCAGACAAACCTTTTAGAATTTATGGAATACATTACTGACTGCATTAACCGAGGAGATCCAGTTGATATATATTTAGACTTTAGCCAAAGCATTTGATAAGGTTCACCACATAAGGCTGATGAAAAAGTTATTGCAATGTGGTATAGGTGGAGTGGTACATGGTTGGATTAAAGAGTGGTTGTGGAATAGAAAACAGTGTACAACTAAATGGCAATAAGTCATCATGGGGAAATAGTGAAGAGTGGTGTCCCACAGGGTTCAGTGCTGGGGCCACTATTGTTCCTCATATATATAAATGATTTAGACCAGGGACTTAAATGCAAGGTTTCTAAGTTTGCAGATGATACCAAAGTGGCCACCTCAGTTAGGAATAGTGAAGGATGTATAAAGATTCAAAATGAACTTGATAAACTTCTTGGGTGGGCAGATAAGTGGCAAATGAATTTTAATAGTAAAAAGTGTAAGGTTCTTCACCTAGGTTACTCAAATAAAAGTTTTAACTACGATATGAATGGGGATTGACTTGAGTCTGTGGACCAAGAAAAAGATTTAGGTGTGATTATAAGCAGTAATTTGAAAGTAGCTAATCAGTGTTTGGAAGTAAGAAAGTGGTTATATTTTGGAAAGGTTTGCCACAGGAGGTTGTTGATATGTGACTTGACTGTAACATTTAAGAAAGGATTGGATAGGTATATGGATGGTTTGGGTATCAAATAGTATATTTTGATTTAGATAAATTGGCGGTTTTGGTTGCAGTAGTTATTAAGGCTAGATTGCATGTTATTGTTATAAAGGTTGTAGTGTGTGATTAGCATATACTTTTTAGATATAATTTTTTTCCTTTTAATATGTAGACTTTAGTAGGTTATTGACAAGCCTTAGGTGCTTTGTGGATCTGCATGAACGTGTTGTTTGGTGATTGATCTATAGGTTGGCTTGGACCATCTCGATAGGCCCATGTGACTTCTTACTGTCTTTTTATTTCTATGTTCTAAAAATAAAATATATATTTTTTTTTGAAATTGTTAACAATGTTAGATTGTTTAATTCTCTTTTATTATGTTTTATTCTCTTTTATTAAAGATATTTATATATAGATATATATATATATATATATATATATATATATATATATATATATATATATATATATATATAATCTTAGTCTCAAACCCCCGAAAAAATTTCTGGCTACGACCATATATATATATATATATATATATATATATATATATATATATATATATATATATATATATATATATATATATATATATATATATATATATATATATATATATATATATATATATATATATATATATATATATATATATATATATATATATATATATATATATATATATATATATATATATATATAAATCTTTATATATATAAATAAAAATATTTATATATAAACATATATAAATATATATATGAAGCTAAGTTGGCAGGAAGCGCTCTAATTCTGTGTTGGGGAGTTCCTTTTTCTGCTTGTTTCTCCAATTTCACATGTTGTAGTTCATTTCTCTTGAAGACTTTTGTAGGTATTAAAACTGATTATTGGTTTAAATATTTTTAATAAAATCACATTCTGTTATATTTACCCTCTTTGTTGACTTGCAGAATTTATTATTTTTACATAAATTTTTCTGTAATTCATTGTAAAGTAAAGAAGGTCTAATTTTAATTATTTAAATAATCACTGAGTACTATATATCACTTTGTGCCTGAAAACCAAGACTGCTTTAAATACTAAATTTTATATACTAAAATCACTGGATTAGTCACTAAGTATTATTTAAGCACTATTATTAAATTTAAACAATGAAATGCACTTTTGTTTATTTATGTTGCTCAGTAGATGAAGTGACCGTCTGTGAAGGCGAATCATCATCCGATTGAGGAACCATCTGTGAAGGCGAATCATCATCCGATTGAGGAACCATCTGCGAAGGCGAATCCACATCCGTTTGAGGAACCATCCATGAGAAATGTATGAACTTTGATGCCGAATTTCTGGTGCAATTTGAAGAAAGTAATGAATCATAGAGAAGAATACAGTTTGAATGAAGATAATATAGTGATAGTGGTATGAGGTCCTCCATTGTAGTAAACATATCACTATATTGAAATTGATTCTCCTTTCTTCCAAGATAACTAAGTTATATCTATATACATATCTATATATAGAATTTGTAAAAATGATATATATATATATATATATATATATATATATATATATATATATATATATATATATATATATATATATATATATATATATAGGAAAAATTGGAGTGATGTAGGTGGTCTCTTCTTAAGTCCCCCTATATAAGTAAATGATGAGTTTAAAAGTTTTGTAGTTCACAACTACGTCAGCAACGATAGGCCACTGCGATTCAACTTATCTCTTTATGAAGAGCAGAACAAAAGTTCTGCTATAAACTTATCTCTTTAAGAATGGAAACAAAGTTTCCTATTATCTCTTTAATATGGAAACAAAAGTTTCCTATCAATTATCTTTTTAAATAAAGTAACTCAAGGTTACTTTGGGATTTAAAATAAATCCAAAAATAGAAGACGATTTATTCAATGAAAGTAAAGTAAAGTTGTAACAAAGTCCCTTCTGTTGAGATACTCGTTCTTCGTAGGCGAATTAGTAGTCACGGACTTTCCAGCGCGCTTACCACCCTTGCCTGACTCTTCTTTTTAGTTCTTGCTAATCGAGATTAAGTCGTTAGTCTTATCCTGAATTTAACTCCTTTGCTTGGAAATTGCGCTTTCTTTGAAGCCCTGAAAGGGAGTACTAAAGAGAGTATCTTGAGAGTTTTATTTTTTCTGATTGTCTTCTGGATTGATTGAGTATCTCAACAGGGCGGGTTATATATGATTTTGTTTGAACTTATGTTAAAATTTTGCTCACGCAAATTTTAGCATAAGTATTAACATAATATAAATTTTAATTTGTTTTATACATAGTTATAATTGAGGGAAAGTTATGATATATAGTGAGGAGAGAGTGCTATATATATATACATATATATAGTATGATCGGAGTTATATATTTATATATATATATATATATATATATATATATATATATATATATATATATATATATATATATATATCGTAGCAGTGGTATTTGGTCCGCCATTGTATTGTACGTACTACCAAATATATACTGATGGTGATTCACTTCTTCAGGTTATCCATCCATACAGGGTGAGTCGGAGGAACGGACCAAACTCCAGGAGCGGATTGTACACAGAATAATAATGTAAAAAAACTCATATGTTCTTATCCGATTTTCATTTGTTTTCATTTTATAGCGTAATGACAATTAAACAAAATTTCATACATTAAACGTATATATATATATATATATATATATATATATCAGGCGCGGCTTTACGGGGGAAGCACAGGAGGCCGGGCCTCCTC
>JABUQX010078338.1:15000-17500 GCA_015478945.1 Trachelipus rathkii
ATACCCAATGAAAGACATTACAGATTTAAAAGCAAGAATCTCAGCTGCTATTCAACAAATTAATGTGGAAATGATGGTGCGTACATGGCAGAATTTAGAATATCGACTGGACACTTTAAGAATCATTAATGGTGTACATATTAAATGTTTGCAACATTGTCACCTATGTGAAACAAATTTTGTCTAATAAATATTCTAAATATGTTTGTATGAAACTTCTTGGTTTGCCCTTAATATATTTATGTTATGAGAAACTTCTCCAGGAAATTTCTATATATATATATATAGAAGTTACCGATAATTTTTCGTTCTCTTTCATACTAATGAACATTAAAAAGAAAATAGAAATATAATAGGGGTAACTTGAACAAGCCTTTACTCAATATATATATATATAAATAATATTATACCTACTATATATATTATATATATATACTATATATATATATATATATATTATTAGTAATATATACTAACATAATATAATATATATACTCATATATTACTATAAAAAAAAAATATATTATATAACATATATAATATATATATATCATTCAGAGCTGGGCACGCCTATAATTTTTTGAGTGCGCCTGCGCCTATGCGCCTTATGCACCGGCCTAGTGCGGTGCGCCTATGCGCCTATCTTTTTTTGTCTGAAAAAAAGAAAAAAAAAAAAAATCAAAAACAAAAAAAACATCAGCGCTATGCCCTTTGCGCCTGCGAACTTTTCGTCGGCCCGGTGGCTGTTTTGCCTAAATTTATTTGCAAAGTATAACTTTAGTGCGATAATAAAAGCATCCCTTTTATAAGGAAGGAAAATACACATTTATTAATTATTGTAATTAAAACACCGTAAAACTAATATATCTACACGGCCTCTTCCTCCTCCATACTCCTTGTGGTCCATTTTTTCGAAAATCAACAGCTTGAGCGCTGCAGAATCTGAAAATTTTCAGAGCCATATTTGCCAATATATTTGTAGTTGCCAACCTGACTGATATTATATATATATAATTTATATATTATATATATAAATATATATAAATTAATATATAATATATTATAATTATATATATATATATTAGTATATTATATATATATACTTAATATAATATATATATATATAATACTATATATTAATATATTCATATATCTATAATATATAATATATATATATAATATACTATATAATTAAATAATTATATTATTATACATATATTATTAATATATATAATTTATAGTATATAATATATATATAATATATATATATAATATGTATATATAATATCTATATCTATATATTAAGAGTTTTACACTGGTTTTTAGAATGATACAGGTTTGCCCTGCTTCTAAGTTCTAACTTTTTAAGGGTAATAAAAAATGCTTTGTTCTGTTCATAGGGCGTCAGGCTATACATGGCGCAAGAGAATTGACTGTAGCGCCTATTGCTTATGCATCGCCTTTTTAAAAATTCTGTTGCGCCTATGCGCTTTCGCGCCTACAAATTGATAGTGCGCCATAGGCCTAACTCGGTGGCGCAAACGCCTTCAGCTTTGATAATATATATATATATATATTCATATATATATATTATATAATACTATATATATAATATATATAAGTATATAATATATACATTATATATATATATTATATATATATTTACTATTATAATATAGTTATATATTATATATATATATAATATATATATTTCGATTACTTGGGGTTCGGCCCGAGTGGGCTATGTGGGAATATTCCCGTTGTTTTTACATTCTTATAAGTTAAAAATTTTAACAAGATTTGATTTCATCAAAATTTATTGAAATGCCTCGACGTTCGCGCTCCTGATATATATAATATATAATTATAGATATTAGCTATACTATATATATTATATATATATATATATATTATATATATATATTTTATATATATTATATATATAATCATATATCTTAGTATAGTTATATATATATATGATACTATCCTATATTATATATATTGAATATTAATAATACATTTATATATATATACTATATATATCATATAATATAATATATATACTATATTTCACTATATTATATTATATATAATATATACTATATATTAATAATTATACTAATTATATACTATATATTATCTATTATTTATATATATATATATATAACCACTAGTCTATACTACTACATATATATATATTTATATAATAATATACTATAATATATTATTATACCTATAATAATATATATATTACCTTATATATATATATATATCAGTATATTCCACTATATATTATATATAGATATATATATATAATATTAGTATATATATTAGAGATGGAGTCGAGTATCAGTAAAAATGACCGATACCTAACCGATACTGAAGTCCTATTTGTAAATAATTAAAATTTTATGTAATTTGCTAAATATTTAAATAAAAGAACTCTTCAAAAGAAATATAAATAATCTCCCTGTTGAAATATTTAGGAAGCAAAAAATTG
>JABUQX010078338.1:22500-25091 GCA_015478945.1 Trachelipus rathkii
TAAGAGGCGGTTGCTATGAATGTTGAACGCTTGATTCTGTCGGCTACAAATCTAAATAAAGTTCCTTTCAAACAAAGAAATGGCATCTATATTATAAAACTTAGGACATTTAATGAGATGTTTGACATATGTACATGTTCTAAGAAAACCAGTAGAACGGATTGAAGATGTGCAATTAGAATTTCAATGATTGAGTGGGGATCTTTTGTTGGATAAAAAGAAAGAAATAACAAGCTCGGTTCAATAGATAGGGCCACTACTTCTGCAAGAAAAAGAACAAGAGATATGAAATACTTGAATGTAAAAAAATAAATGAAATCTAGTAGTCCTGGTTTTCTACATTAGTGAAATTGATACTTCAGGCAACGTTGATGAAAATATTGAAAGCACGAAAAAAAGTGATTCATCTTTTGTTCCAGATTCCGAATAATGAGAAAATAATCAAAACAGATTTTCATATGATTTTCTGTGATAGTAAAGAGATACCGCGTAAGTTGTATAGCTACTGCTGTAATTGTTAATGCTACTTTGCAAGATATGGGGATTTTAAATGCAGGTAATATGCTAGATAAAAAAAAAGTACAAAGAGAAAGAAAAAGAGCCGGGTTGAGGAAGCAAACTCTACACAAGTTTCAGAACCAGAAAATTAAGTGCAATGGTTTTGATGGAAGAAAAGGTCAAACCAAAACACTTGAAGGTATTGAATATGAAGAGCATTACGTTCTAATTAAAGAACCAGGTGATGTCCTCTTAGATCACATAAGTAGCAACAACAGAAGCGTTTGCTGCATAGCAGATGAATTACTTACATTTCTTATTGATTCAGGTAGTTTTAATTCACTTAAAGCCTTAAAGCAATGCTCTGGGACGGAACAGTTGTAAACACTGGCCGTATTAATGGTGTAATAAAATTTATTGAAATTCATATTGAGAGGCCTCTTCAGTGACAAATATGCCTTCTACATGCTAATGAACTGCCCTTTAGATATGTATTTGAAATGAATGATGGTAAAACAACGGGCCAAAAAAGCTTAAAAGGTTTGATTGGAAATGAAAAAAAAAAACAGGATTTAACATAATTAAACATTGTTGAATTTGTGTTTCCGCAATGTGAAATTGAAGATCCTGAAGAAATAATTAGACCTTAATAATGACCAAAAATATCTCTACGAAATGTGCTTTGGAATAAAGTCTGACAACAGTCCAAAGCAATTGGCCTTAAATCTCCAGGAGGCTTCCATCATGAAAGATGGCTCACAAGAGCTAATAAAATCTTACGCTTATATGTATCAACACCAAACCCAGGAACAAATATTCCAGATTTAGTTCACATCATATTAGAAGTATATGCCCCGGTTGGTTATGGATTAAATTACTTCCAAAAGTTACAGAAGGTGCTATGAAAGTTTACGACTTAGTTTCTCTCATCAGAAATCAGAGGGAAGAGCATTGTACAATCATGTTTTCTGGAACAGTGCTACTTTCCTCACCCAGAGAACATCTTGCTTTCAATAGCAACGGATCCTAGAGTAGAGGTTAGAAAGAAAGCCCTTCATCGTATAATAAATATTACAAAAAGTGCAATAATGAGAACCTTTGTCTTGTCCATTAATATTAATTTCCAGGCTACTCCCCATACTGACATAATCGATTGGAACAAGGAAACCGTAACTTCCCCACTACACTTACAAGATTTTTCATATGATGATCTACTTAAAATTATATCAAAATCCCACGAGCTTCCTCCTATTCCTTCTCATACCCAAGGTGTCGAACGTGTAGTTAATTAGCTTAGTCACTAAGGCCTCAAATTGGCTACGAAAACAGAAATATAATTTGAATGTCGTAGAATCAAGAAAATCTATTCCAAGTTTTCAATGTAAAAACCAATTGAAAAAATTTTAAGGAGCGTTTTCCAAGTAATAAAGGGAAAATACGTGTTAATATTAGAATTATGGTATATTAGTATTATATAATTAATAATATTATGTTAGTATTTTATAGTATCAATTTTACAGTACTTCTATCATTAAAGTTTTTCATATATGAAGTGAATTTCCTTTATTCCATTTTTTCATTAATGTTTTAGGGGGGGTGGCATGCGAGGGGTAAGGATGAGGGGGTTCGCATAGCTCCGATATTTCCAGTATGTCAAATATATATCCATATTGAACTAACTGCATGGTGTGTAATTAGGCATCCAAACTTCGAACCACCCTAATATATATATATATATATATATATATATATATATATATATAGCCTATATATATATATATATATATTATATATATATATATATATATTTAGCATCTTTGTGAACTACTTCGCAATTATTCTTTATATATACTTATATTATATATATATGAGCTTAATAGCCTTTTAAATATATATAGAGGAATGGGAATATCCGGAACAGCATCCGCAGATGTGCACAATCTGAATATTCGCATCCGTGTCCGTCGGATGAGAAAAATTAGATATCCAGCAGATATTAAAAAAGGTGACATCGATAGCATCACTAATATATATTTATATATATCAATATATATATATATATAGTATATATATATATATTACTATATCTTCTA
>JABUQX010078339.1:0-25620 GCA_015478945.1 Trachelipus rathkii
ATATATATATATATACTAATATTATATATATATATATATATATATAATATATATCATAATATTTAAATAATTATAATATATATATATATATAATATTTATTATATATATATTAATATATATATATATAATTATATATAATTATTATTTATATAATATATATAATATATATATATATATAATATATATATATATATATATATATATATATTATATATAATTATAACTATAATAGAATATATATATATATATATATTAATATGTTGCTCTTGTGGAGGTTCACAGTAACCGTAACCCCTTGATGTCCTCTTTAGGAGTGGGTCACCACCCTGTATATAATACTACTTAGCCATTGTATATGCACCATGCGTTTGCGCATACATGTATTATGCATCATGCGTTTGCGCATAACATCTTCTATCTTCTGAAGCGAATCATTCCACCCACAAGAATGAACAACAGGAAATTGTAGGTATTAAAGCGACCTATAGCCAGTCACTAACCGAACTTGGAACTCGGAAACACTGACCACTTAAGGAGGATATAGGACCTTAACATTGGAGCTCCCTATTAGCCGTTACAAATAGCTAAACTTTTGGTAAACTATATCATAAAGGATCTTATACATAGCAAAAATTTTGGAATTATAGCCATTCCAATCATTTAAAAGTTTTAGAAAAAGGGTATCTCGAATTTTTGATTATATATATATTAAATTATATATAATATATATATATATATATATATCATATATATATATATATATATATATAATACTATAATTATTATATATATATATATATTATATATAATATATATATCTATATATATAATACATACAGAGAGACGAGAGAGGGAGAGAGAGAGAGGAGGACGAGAGGAAGAGGAGAGAAGAAGAGAAGAAGAGAGAGAGAGGAGAGAGAGAGAAGACAGAAGAAGAGAGAAGGAGCAGAGAGAGAGAAGAGAGAGAGAGAGAGAGAGAGAGCAGAAGAGGAGAGAGAGAGAGAGAAGGAGAGTACGAGAGAGAGAGAGAGAAGAGAGACCGACATTCCATCGATTTGCATATGCACTCGAAAACTCGTGTTTAAGATATTAACAGAGTAGCATTATATATATAATATATACATTATATATATTATATATACTATATATATATATATATTATATAATATATATATATATATACTACCTATATATACTAATCACTATATTATATATATATATATATAATGAGAGAAGGAGAGAGAATTCTACCCTTAGACACGCACATCTATACACACACACACACACACACATATTCACATACTTACACACACACACATACACATACACGTACACATACACACACACAGTACACAACACACAACACACAACACGCGCTCGCACCTACACACACACACAGACACAACACACTATACACACACACAAACACAGGAGCTACGTTACACACACGCACAACCCGCGTAGGCATACTTAAACAATATACACGCCACCCATAGACACTTACGCTCACCCACACCTACACACCACACAAACACACACATAGACCCATACACACATACCTAGACACATACACCCGCCCTATATACACCCACCCACCCTCAACACCCCCTCCATAGATACAACACCCACCCTAGCTCACACCTACACCTACAACATACATATACACATACTTACACACACATACACACATACACATACACGTACACACACGTACACACATACACACACGCGCTCACACCTACACCCACACACAAACACACGGCTACGTATACACACACAAACACAAGGCTACGTATACACACACGCACACCCGCTAGGCTACTTATACACACATTCACCCACCCACCCATAGACACTTACACTCAACCATATATTACACAACACACAAAACACAACAGAGACCCATACATCAACCTAGACACATTACACCCGCCCTATTACACCCACCCCCCACCTCAACAACCCCTCCATGTAACACACCCACCCCTAGCTCAACACCTACACCTACACACACACATAACAATACACATACTTACACACACACACACAAACACATACACGTACACACACACGCGCTCACACCAACACACACACAAACACACGGCTACGTATACACACACACAAACACAAGGCTACGTATACACACACACACTATGACACTTATACACACATACACCCACCCATAGACACTTACACCCACCCATAGACACTTGCACTCACCCATAGACACTCACACTCACCCTCACCCATAGACACTTACACTCACCCATAGACACTTACACTCACCCATATACACTTATACTCATCCACACACACACACTCGATATTGGTGTCTGCCCCTAGGTTATAAGGTATGAGGAATCAATTGGTGTATATTATAAGAGTTTAGGTTGCTTCTTTCAGTATGAGTAGGCCTTTTCTAGCTTACCTATCATTAGAAAAGCTTAATATTGGTGTCTGCCCTAGTTAATAAGGTATGAGGAATCGGATGCGGTTATATATTATCAAGTTGCACCTAGCGTTGCTTCCTAGTATGAGTTAACCTTTTCTAGCTTACCCTGATCATAGAAAAGCTCTAATATTGGTGTCTACCCACTAGTTTATAAGGTATGAGGAATCGATTGGTGTATATTATAAGTTGCTAGGTTGCTTCTTAGTATGAGTAAGCCTTTTCTAGCTTGCCCTGCATTCATAGAAAAACTGCATAAATTGGTGCTAGCCCATATGTTATAAGGGTATAGAATCGATTAGGTGTAATTAAAGTTGCTAGACTTACTTCCTACTAGGTTAGCCTTTCTACGTCCACTACATCATAAACAGCCCAACTATTGCGTGTCTACCCCTATAGTTTAACGGTTGAGAACTCGAATGCAATCCAACCTTTCCGTTTCCAGCCGCGTTCCCGCCCGTCGTGTGAGCCCTCAGGCGCAATATTACCGCGCGAACGAAAAATATTTCATAGTTGTGATATCAATGTAAAATATCAATGAATTTCTTTCAAATATACTATGAGTCATTAATTTTATTTATACTTAAACATTTTTTATTAAAACATACTCTTACAACCTTAAAACAGTTAAAACAGAAACATCAATAGCCAATGCCTAGCATCAGAGGGATTAGTAAGGCTATGTTTTACTGCTTTACTGCGTTTTTTTTAATTTAAACATTTTGCACAGCAGCATATTTTTTATTTGTTTTACTACTTTTTTATTTAAGAATTTTAAAAAATGTAATATAGAAGAAAGAGAGGGTAAAGAATTATATAAATATTTTATTATACTAAAATTGTAGGCATTTTTATAAAACATCCGATTAATACATACTTTAAATAGTAAAAACAGTAAATCAAGACCTGTTCTTAGAACAAAGGGATTAGTGGATTAGAAGGATTAGAGAGGGGATTATGTTTTACTCGCTTTACATCATATATTAATTAACATTGTTTTCTTTTATTTTTATTTTTTATTATATGTATTATTTTATTATTTATTATTATATTATTTTGATTATTATTATTATTATTATTATTATTATATTATTATACTTATAGTATTATTATTATTTATTATTTTTAGTATTATTATTATTATTTTACCTATTATTTTATTATATTATGGCATTATAATATTCTTATGATTTCTTATAAATACAGATCTATCATGATATAAGAAGGCATTATAATAATCGTTAGTCATTAATTATATTAGTTATTAGTATTATTTTATTATTACATCTTGATTTTTATTCTTATTATTTTTATTTAACCTCTACCATAGTTCTCTATGATTTATTTGTATGTATTATGTAATGCTATTATTATATTATTATTATTATATTATTATCGATCATATTATTATTATTATTATTATTCATTATTATTATTAGTTAATTAATGTATTTTGATATTATTATTTTTTATAATAAATAGGTTGGTAATTATTCATTATTGCACATGTTTTGATTTCAATATTGTTTATTAATTTGTTTATATTTATATTATTTTTATTATATGATTGAGTATAATTATTATTAATTATTATTATTAGTATTATATATGTATATTATTATGATTATTATCTTATATTATTTTATTTAATATATTATTATTAGTATACTTGAGTGCTCATTTACTTTTTGCCCACAACACTCCACTCACCCCACAACACTACACACACACACAACACACAACACAACTCCACACACACACACACGCAATACACACACACACACCTACGCACACACATATTGCCACTCAGAACTTCATTAATATTCTTATATAACCATTATGTTTCTTTTATATTAAATACATTTTATGTTTTAATAAATCACGTAACATTCTATCATTACTCATTCAATTATAACAAATTATTTCAAAGTTCTTAAAATATTACTAGTAATAAATTCATATCTTTGAACAAAGAATTTAATTTATTATTATACTGTTAATACTTTTTGTTAAAAATTATAAAAATCTAAGTTTAAAATTAATTTTTACTAAAAATTTTACGAAATTTTATAAAAACATAAGTTTATGATATTATAGCGAAGTTAAAGCAGTAATCAGAAAGGCAGATAAGCAGTCCTCTATACACCAACGCTTATAACCCGTTTGTTCTATGACTTACTGCTAACATCATCTTTAGCCATGTTATAATAATAAGTATGAAAATATGCAAAAAAAAGTTACTTCTCTTGTGATACATAACTAATGTATCTTTATTAAATACATTCTAGGTTTTTATTTTAATAATAACAATAGTATATTCCAGTGTATTGAACTTAATGGACAGGTTCAATGTTTAACTAAAAAATAGTTAAAAAGTTTTATTATAATTTTGAAAATCTTTATTATATATTATTGTTATTGCGGAATAATTTTATTATTTAAGGTAATATATTATTATTAATTATTATATTTGATATATATTATTTATTCATTATTATTATTTTATTATTATTTATTATTAATTTATATTATTATTATTGTTATTAGCATTATCATAATATTTTGATTGTAAAATTATGATTAAATTTTAGAATCTTGTGGTACCTTGACAATCCAAACGAGAAAACACTACTACGCACACTCCTTATATAACATATTATAGTATAATATTATATATATATATATATATATAATCATATATATATATATATATATATATATATATATAATATAAATAATATATAATATATTAATAATAAATAGGAGTGCGTCAGTAAAGTAGCTGTATTCTCTGTGTGATTGTCAATTACATAGATGCTATATAATACATTAAATATTTATAATATCAAATAACATATAATATTATTAAATAATTAATCAATAATAACAATATAAATAGTAATATAAAGCAAATCCTAATCATTGTTAAATATAGGATGAAATATTTATAGTATTTTTCGTTGTAGATTTTAAGTAGGCCTATACAATGTAAGTGTAATAATTGTTATTTTTAAAATAAAAACCTATAGAATGATTTTAATAAAATACATTTTATGTTAACAGAGAAGAACTTATTTTAGCTATTTCATTACTTATTAGCATGGCTAAAGTATTGAATATGTAAAGCAGTTAAAGTCAATATAGACACAAAACGTTATATTGGGTTATAGCACTTGGTGTTTTCATTTAGAAAACTGCTTCGGTCTAGCCTTAAGTGATTTTACACTTGAATTTAGTTGCATTTTACTTGTAGAGCTGGTACGTTAGTAAATAAGTTTTAATAGAAAATTTATCCCGTAAAATTTAGTAAAAATTATTATTAAACTTTGTAATCTTATTAAATTTGTATAAACCAAAAACATGTTTAACAGTAATAAAATAAAGTATTTGGTTTACCATATGGTAATTAACTCTTATAGAAGTTTAAGAAACCTTGAAATAAGCTTAGTTATAATTGAATGAGTAAAATAAATGTACGTGTTTAATAAAACATAAAATGTTGAATATAAAAGAAACCATAATGTTAAAAATTTGATAGAAGTTTAGTAGCATGTTTAGAGTACTGTGTACTTGTACGTTGAACGATTGTGTGCCTGGTGGTGTGTGTGTTAGTAACTGGTGTGTGTGTGTGTGTGTGTGATGTGTGTGTTGTTGGTACTGTGTCGTGTGATGTTGTGATGTCTGTATGGACTGATAGCATATAGTCGGTATGCTGTGTATGTGTGTTGGTGGTTGTGTGTATACTGTGTATTTGTTGAGATACTCGTTTCCGAATAGGCTGGTCGTGGTGTGTGGTGTCGTGTGTTGTCTGTGTGGTTTGTGTGGTGATGTTCTAAGAAAAATAGCGATGAAGTAAAATGACCATATAAGTAATAGTGATAATAAATAATAATAATTAAATAATAATAATAATAAAAATAATAAAATCAATAATAATAATAAAAATAATAAAAATTAATAATAATAATAATTTGATAACAAAAAACTATAAGAATAAATATGTCGATACATTAAAAATTATAATAAAAGTTAAAATATTGTGAGATTAATTTTTTCTGGCTGTGAAAAATAATATAGCTGGTAATTCATAAATAATAATTAATAAAAATAATAATAATAAAATAATAAAATAATAATAATAATAATAATAATTATAATAATAATAATATATAAATAAATACATAATAATTTAATTAATATAATAATATAATAAAACTAATAATAATAATAATTAGAAAAAATAAATGATAATAAAAATCCAAACGCAAGAATATAATAAAAAAAACAAAAAAAAAACGGCTTTATTACTATTGATGGCACAATGCCATAATGATTTAGACATAGTAAAACTATCCCTCTAAATCCTTACATAATATCGCCACTTATACCCTTTGTTAGCTAAGCAACAGAGCTGTATTAGATTTACTGTTTTTACTGTTTTAAGTCATTTAATGTAATATTTTTTATGTCCCTATTTCTTCCAGATACATTTTAGTAAAATAAACATGTTCTATATAAGACAGTCTCTAGTTGTTTTTCTTCTACATTACTAATTTAAAAGATATAATAAAAAATATTAAAAACAAAAATAAAAAATAATAAAAGAAAACAAAATGTTATAAATATATGATGTAATAAAGCGATAGTAAAGCATTAAAACAAAGCCTTACATATAACTAAGATGATAGTGCCAATTGAGTTTCCGTTATTTCACTTTTAACTCTCTGTCTATATTATATGCTCCTATAAGCAACTTATTTTAAGTATTGTAAATAAGAATGAATGACTCATAGTAAATTGAAAAGATAAATTCATTGAATATTTACATGATATCAAACTATGAAATATTTTCGTTCGCGCGGTAATATTGCGCCTGCGGGCTCACACGGCGGGCGGGAACGCGGCTGGAAACGGAAAGGTTGGATTGCATTCGAGTTCTCACACCTTATAACATAGGGGTAGACACCAATATTAGGGCTGTTCTATGATGTAGATAGAGCTAGAAAAGGCTAAACCCTATATAATTTAGGAAGATAGTCTAGCAACTTATATATATTACACCAATCGAGTTCTTCTCATACCTATATATATATTATATCAATATGGTTAGACACTCAATTAATTTAGAGCTATCATGTCTATGATTACAGGGCAAAGCGAGTAAAAGAGGTACTTACTTATACCATACTAGGTAAAGCAACCTTAGCAACTTGATAAATAATACACCAATCATTTCACTCATACCTTATCAAGCTAGGGGGGCAGACACAATATTAGAGCTTTTCTATGATCAGGGTAAGCTAGAAAAGGCTAACTTAATTTATTTAATTAATTTAATTAATAAAATTTAATAGAAAGTCTATTTATTTTAACGAGAAACCAATAAAAGGTTCTCTAAATAGGCTCTATCTATCATAATTACTATAATATTAACAAATAATTTTTATATTAATTGTGTTTATATTTTTTTGCATTTTCTATGTGAAATTTTACCAGGATTTCCTCAAAAATGTATATCCTTTTGTGGAAAGTATCATTTTGTTAGTTTTTGAAGACTATATAGTATATATATATATATATATATATATTATATATATATATATTATATATATATTAAATATATATATATATATATATATACATATATATATAATATTTTATTTTATTTATTACATTTTTCAGCACTAAATATCTGGCCAGCATTCTAGCAATTATTTCCGTTTTATGTAGTGCATTAATAGGATTTTATTAAGTAAGCATTTGACGGGGACATATCAAACGTACTGACCATTAATTATTCATATCTTCATATATTACCTCACAACCTTCTTATTCCCCTATATATATAATAAATAGATAATAAATATATGGTATAATATATAATATATAATTATATAGTATATATATAGGTATTTAAAGGTTATGACGTGCTCTATGATGCACCTATATATATGTAATAAAAATACTGTAAATAATAGTATGATATTATGAATGTCCAGGGTCTAGAAGTATGCCAACAATCCACTATCTCCCCAAAACTACAACAAAGGATACCGGGGAATAAAGGAATACATCTGCTGGGATGCTTGGTCTAATTTTTTGTAGGCACAGTTGATTGACCGGAAAAGGAGTAAAAAAAAAAAAAAAAAAAAGAAAAAAAAACCAAACAAAGACAATATAAACCGACAAAATCTCACAAAACCCACTTTATCACACACTGTTTTCTAGGCATGGGAAAAGAAAGACTCGTTAACATTATGGAAATCCTGGTAAGCATGTTAGGTAGAAATGTTAAAAAAAAAAAACAAATAAATAAAAAATAAACAGTAAATTTTTAATAAAATAATTCATCAGTAATCTAGATTTAGACACACGTCATGAGAGGACCTTTTACTTTGCTTACTCACGTAGAAATTAAAAGACTTTCTATAAATTTTTATCGACTTTTTGTATTTTAACTACAAAGAATACCCCCCTAAGCGACCGATAGAACGCACCTCAGGGGAGATTTCGGGTCTCTTCGGTGCCCTTCCGGGGAAGTCCTTAATACTTGGGGATTAGAACTTTATTCCCCTCCTCTCTCGGGTGAGGGTGTCCCGCAATGGACAGCCTGCTCGTTTGGAATATCTACATGAGCGACATAGGCCTTGTCGCCGGCGGCACTGCCATCCCACAGCCCCTCCCCCTAACCCCGCGTATGGGAATTCCTCACCCCCTGTTGCCCCGTCGCTGGGCTCCTTATAGGCACCCCCTACTGTATTGCCCCTCGGGCTGTTTCGCATCATCCTGTGCAAAAAAAATATATAACTCCACAATTTATCGTTCTATCTATACTACAGGTACATATAGATTATTACTTTTACTGATCTCAATACCACTTTTTCTGTTTATCGGTTATTCGCTCATAAGTCATAGTCTATTCCAAGCTACAATACTACTATACCACTATTGTTATAATTTATTTTTTAGTACTGATAACCTAAAGCTCATATAATACTAATACATTCTACCACACTCCTTCTTTGTCCCAGCTCCCACACCTCCACCCAAAAAACCAATAGCCAATTTTTTGTTTATCTCACCAATTCTTTTTTCTTATTGTAAATTTTTCTCACTATATACTCTAAATTTTCTTACTAAGACTTCCACTCTAACCGGTATTCTTTTCCCTTTATGCTATTGCTAAGTTTTCTCTCAGAGCGCATGATTTATTATCTTTTTTTCTTATTATATTAAGCTTTCATTTCCTCTTTTTTATTTAATTAAAATCCATCTCATAAAATTTTTCCAGTGGATTTCCCAACAATGTCTCTACCTCCTAATTTCCACCCGTCCAGCTATTGTAGTTTATTCGAGACCTTAGGAATATGTGGCTACCTTGTCTACATCTGAACATAACATATTTTACTGATACTATTTATTGTTAACTTTAAGATAAACTTACTATTAATAACTCGATTATATTATTTATTAAATATTATATTATGTGAAAATAGTCTTATACTACTATATATAACTAATATATATTATAATATATAATTATATATAATAATACGATAATATATATATATATATATATAAGGTAATACATAATATATCATTACATGCTACAATAATGCTTTAAGTAGATGGTATTATTAGAAGCCCCTCAGCTTCACAACTTGCCTTTCAAATAATGTACTAAACATACAATTTATACACACACTACAGATACTAAAACAGCGAAATCAAAATATTCAAAATTTTAAACCAGAGTTTAGAGGAAACTAACATTTACATTATTCTCCTTGATAACTTTTATGCATAGGAAACTAAAATTATTTTTTGACAAAATAATACTTAAAATGATCAAAATTAGATAATTATAACAAAAATCTGGAAAGCATAAATACTGATGTGTCAAAACATCTAAAGAACTAACCTTTCACAATTTTTAAATTACTTTAGATGAAAATTAGTGTTAACTTTTATCCATCACATATGAATATAATGTACTTAAGTCAAACATAAATTAATGAATCTTCGGATACAATCATTTAAGAAATTAGATTTAGTGAAATGCATAGTAACAGAATTCCTAATAGACTTGATTTAGAGACTTTTTATCTTTCCACGTTAAACCAACGAATTATCGTCTTGCTATCAGCCTTTCCCCAGTTAATTGAATGTCTCATTCTTGTATTGATGTCTAAGAAATGTGCATTTTGTATTTTACTCTTCCTAACTCATCTCCCTAATGTCTCTTATCTCGGACTTTCTAGTTGAGTCTTTAGCGTTATCGCCGAAATTGATGTTATTACAAAATCCACAATGGCAATCTTTTCGTAAACTCCCCCAGTCTGTTTCCCACATAAGTGCGCCTATTATTTACATCAGAAAATTTCATTGTTTATCACAGAGTCATGACCGGACAAAACTATAGCAATAACTATATGTGATTGATCCCATATAAGGTAGTCTTAAACATAAATTTTAATATTTCAAAGTAAGTTGATAGAGAATGGGGAGTGACCTTTAACGTTAATCATTTAGAAATAGGAATTTTTTCTCTATAATCCCAAATTACTAGAATATGCCTGTTTGTTACTTCTTATGAATTAAAAATTTTGGATAGGGCTAGAAGATTCCCCATATTGATAGAAACGATATCTAATCAACTTCCCAGTTTATTTATGATAGCAGATCTACATAAAACTTGAAACCCATCTCAAAAAACATCGGTCACTGCACAAACCTACACATTTATTTTTTAATTCGTATTGATATTTCTTAATCTCATAGTTTAAGAGCGCGGAATTCGCCTTACATATACTATATTGATAATTCCTCATAAATATAACCAAGTAAGACAAATAACAGAAAGTTTGTTTATTCTTCGTACACTTTTGGAAACTTAGCTATCTCCCAAAAATTCTCTTAATTTCATACACAGGTACAACACAGCTTATTTAGCTATTTGGGATTAAGAGAAAAAAAATCCTTATCTAATATATAGATACGTTTAAAAGTCAATTCCGAAAATCTCTCAACTTCCTACTACCTTATATTAAATTCTGAACGATTTTAAGATCCACCTATTTACATCACTTAAAGATTTCAGTTTCCCGCGTATTACCTTAAGTTCACAAACTTATTTCAGCACATTCTCACATAAGTATAGGTCACTCTTATTCTTTTGAAAAGCAACTTACGTGTGAGTTATCAAAATCTTTGTTATGTTGCCATTTTTGTTATATAATCAGAAGTTCGGGCCTGTAACATTACAAGACCCCTGAACCGATTAGAGAACAAACAATAGCGGCAGTGAGTTATTTTATGCAGACAAATGAACCAAAATTGACCACATTTTTCCGTACATTCAATCACCCAAATGAGACACATTAATTGGGAAGGTCGCAAGCCTTTTTTTGCTCAATTCAAAGGAATAAAAATCTAAATTCAACTATTAGAATCTTTTTGCATTCCAATACTAATAAATAATTTCTACAACTAATTCCGGAGCATTTATTTCTTCAACCTAGAAAATAAGATATAATTTCATATCTGGTAAATTATACAGTCAAAAATGCTAATTTTCTTCCGAAAGGATTCGCAATTCGTTTCACATTTTCATTTGTATTTCGTATTTCATTAAGATTAATCATTTTCATTTTTTTCAAGATTCATTTTTATGAGTTCATTACGTAAAAATTGACACAAATAATAAGGACTATATATAAACCGCAACTACATGCTATAATTATAATCCTCTCATATTACTATACCTACTCATCATACTTCAATTATACTACTAATACTATACTCACTACTCTACATTCATTATGTATCATCTTCATATCGTGTGTGTCTGCTCGTGTCGTAGCGTGTCCTCTCGCTCGCTTACGCAAGTATCTCTGACTTATGCGTCTCAGTATTCACATGGCATCATATACAATACGTTACTCTCTCTGTCGATCAAAATCAAATCAAAATAAATCACAATCTAAATAAATCCTGCTCTCCACAAACAACATGCATTAAGTTCACCTATTTGTGTATTCCATTCTGTCGAGAAACGGTACAAGTAATCTATTCTTGTAACTCGTGCTCTTGGCCCTAGTAACTTGGAGTCCTGAGTGGTAACTAATATAAATTCTAAACTAGCAATTTCAATCGCCTTCGGATTTTCCACGAATTCGCAATTACAATTCTGCTTCTCGTCCATACTCGTGCGTCATCATCTCTTCTCTACCTTCTACAACTTTTTATGAATAATAACTATCTCCTCAACATCTAGCAAATTTTATGCCGTTCAAGATTAAGCTGGTCTTCGATCTTCATTGTTTTGTACCTTATACGGAAATGCGAAAAGCAGTATTAATATCTATTACGCATGCTGAAGGTAGAACTTATCAATATACTAAAAGAGAGAATATTGAACACTCGTCGAAAAGTTAGCTTAGTAAGAGATAAACAGAGGTAATATTGAGAATTATGAGAGTTGAAATCATAAATAGTCAGTGGAACTTCTTATTAACATAAACATTAACTAGTAAGCCTATCCATATATTAACTTCTCAACTTATTATGCTCTATCCCCATTCTTATTTTTTTATCATCATCCCACCCTAAAGGTATCATAACCAAAGTCCAGTTTTTGGAATGAATTGACCATTGTACACCAATAAGATCAATCAACAAAACATACTGAAACACATACATTTAGCTTTACTTCTACTCACGAAACTGCCTTACGGCGAGCGTACCTAACATCAGCATAAACGGATTGCAACATGATACAACGATAAAATGCTATCCAGCCATGCAACGATTCCTGCTATTTCATGAAAACAGTCTCTAAAGAGGATCCAAAGTTGACGTCAAGATAAAGGCACACAAGTCACAGAATCGTCTCTCAATATTCAAGCAGCCAAGTATCACACTAGGATGTCAATTTTCATTTATGCTGTCGGAGATGTACTATGTAACTACTGTGGTGGCAATAGTCATAACATAAGAATGCAGCAGTCACATCACATCCATGGGCGGGATAAGAGCAGATCAGCAATTTTTGATCAGCACGTTTGCAAATCTCGTCTTTGACAACCTACAAAATTCTTTGGATATGATCAGGGTAAATATTTTGAACATTTGTAAATATTTAACACTAAAAATATTTTTTAAAGGTAAACTATTTGTTTTGAAATAGTTAACCATCATCCAGTGGTTCACATCTCAACAAGATAATATATTTGCAATTATCATACGGAATAATGAAACATTTGAGCTATCTTAATTTGTCATGAATCTACAATAATAGGATTAACACACGCTGATATATCTTAAGATTTGAATTGATCTCGACCACTACCAAACAATACTACTTATCATAGCTGTTTAATTTACGGAAAATCTTAATGGACATTCTAATTAATAGATAGATATATTTCTCTATCAACATATTTTCCTGACGAATATTTTATGTTAACAGAATAAATTTGATAAGTCAATGTAAATATCTATTAAATAGGTATGAGATAGTACTTATAAATCTAGAAAAGGTTTGTACTTTAATATATGAGTGAGGCAATAGATATAATATCAAATTATCCTGATATAATGACATTAGTGATACATTAAGTACACAAATTAAGACGAATAGGCTTACACAGTGAAATAATATAATATAATCTTTATTATAATTCATTTATACCACTGCGTAATCTTCATATGAATACACACACTATTAACTGTAAAATTATATATATACATGACAAATGAAAGCATAAAGCATGAATCAAGTAATATAATCATGATACGTAACTCCACTGAGATACACTAAATACAGAAATATACAATAATACAGCGAATTCAACCTATATTCCTAAAAAACATAATTCAATATCTATTTTAGGAAATGATATATAACAATAAAACAATAAAAAATTAAGTAATCATATCACAGAACTATCAGAACACCAAAATAATAATTCTTACATCAAAATAACAGATATATAAATATTTAACTAATAGATTTCTAATAATGTTAATACTATAAAAAATGATAAATTGTATCGAGTACTGCCTGATTCATACAACCGCTCCGCAGTTATACGAGTTCAATGAACCACAGATCTAAGGGAGTGAGCCAAGCTACCTTATAGAAAATCACTTATGTTTCTCAACCGGTCCTTCACGAGCCTTTGCAATCATCTCTCCTTAGGTCTTTATATGATGAATCCTCTTGCGTACTCTATCAGAATTCGATCCAGGTTCCCTCCCCAATCTCTTACGTAATCATGCCACTCCCCCTGTGAGATTGCGCATAAGCAATCCCTCCAGGTGGCTCACCGAGACATTCTACTGATCCTTGCAGAGAGAACTACTATTTCCATAATCCTTCCTACATATCACCTAGGTTACTGCACCTCACTCCAGACCTCAATAATCTAGTTATTCTTTCTGCATATAACTCTAGTCTGTCTCTCTAGTCTTCCCTCATTACCAGGTACTTTACCTGCTCTCACACAGACGTAGCATCATCCCAACTGTGATTCTACTATACTCTCGTGGCTCGCTGCGGTAATAATTACGTCATCGCTCTCGCAAAAGTGCATATAGTGAGTAGAAATCGTAGTTCTAATTACATTCTCTGTCATATATTTCTTCATCGGACTTTTTGTCATGCGTCTCACATATCTACTCGGGATCGTCTATCTTTCAGTATGGACACAGTCACGTGAGAGTGAGCTCTACTGTACCGGCCATGGCCAGCTGGCGAAACACGCAAATCTACTCCTAATTTCTATATCGTGACACCTGATGTAATGTTCTACCTCCTGACAACTATACCAAATTGTCAAGACCTAGAACCAGCTGTATACAAATACAAATCATATCTCACACATGTCTTGTATGATATTTCAAGCCAATCAGTGCACCACCATCACAGGAAACACAATTCAAAATAATCTTAGACAAAATAACTCATCATCTATCCTTCTTCTTACCGTACTGACTTCTATCAAATAAGATATCACAGTTTTATCTGTGATATTTAGTAAGTCAACAATACTGTCAGCTCGTACTTACCTATCGATAACTGTAAACTTCCGTTTATACAATTTCCTATTATTACCTACTAATTTAATGCCTAAATCTTCACCGTCGTACATGGCTAAACATCCATAAGATGTTACACTATAAATCTACTTATGATCCGCCCAAGCTCTTAACTCTCAGGACGTTACTCAACCGTGCACCACGTGGCCTGCCCCCCGCCTATGAATTAATAATAGTATATGCATTAAATTCACCTCTCTATCCACATCATCTCTACACAGTCCTCTACTAGGCACTCTAATTGTAAATCGAAAAGCTGTTCTTATGAGATTATGAAAGCGTATATTAATACCAGTTTGTTGAATTCCAAATCCTTTTCCATACAGTATATATCTCAAGAGCTAGAACTAAGAGACTCATAGTCGTGCATTCTTTTCATTTCTCTAATATATCCGTAGCTGCTCTTTCCACCTGTTTGAGCCTACCACTATTTCTAAACCTTCCTCTAAATTCTCTCTATATGTTTATATGCCAGATGGTTCACAAGGTAAATCCCTGAGTATAAGTTTATTACATTATCCTGTGTCCCTCCTTTTTCCTTAATATAGGCCTTAATAAATTGACTTTCCACAATCCTTCTAGGTACTATATCACTCTCGATATCAACACTATTAAATACAGCATCAAAATTTCTATCTATTCAATTTCTCTCCCCTTATATTTTATCAATTCAATGGGTATCCATCTTCAAACATTCCGGTTACTTACCTATTCCTTCATCGCTTTCAAGCAACCTCTAATTCTTCTCATAGCTATCATCTCTCCGAACCCTCACCTCATGCTTACCTCTTCCTCTACATCTCTCACGCGCTACCTATACTCCTCTAGCCTGTTCATTCACATTTAGTAATTCATCAAATATAGAATAATATTATATATATATATATATATATATATAATATAATATATAATATATATATATAATATATATTATATATATATATATATATAAATTATATATATTAATATCAGTAGATTTGTAGATTACCGGATCCCTAACATTAACGTTACAATCAGCTATGTAGTATAGGGTAAACACCTATCTATAATACTTCCGTAATCACAAATTTAACTGTGTATGTCTTGTTATGTGAGGAACTCCTCAACAGTCTGTATATGATGAAACTTTTAAAACATATAGTGGAGACCAATAGCGATTATGAGGCTCACAAGGATTCTAAGGGCAAAGGATTTGTTAGTTAGATCTATATTCCAAGAGATAGGGAAGTGTTAAGTACGACTGCCTACTTATAGTAAGAACCGGTAAATTAATTTTTTATAACTGAATAAGTTGTCACAAAGTTAACTTGTTTTTAAGATGATGCAACGAGCAGATGACGAGTGACTAAATATTTGAAACCCAAATTTAGAATAATAAGATGTAAGATGCCGTTATATGATAACGGCTCATATATCATTAATCAAATTACTATTTAGTGTTAGCAATTAACTTACATACAATTAATAGATCCGTTTGAAGATTAACATTATTTGTGCTAAATTTTTAGATAGTTTAAAGAAATAAATATAACAGAAGTTACTTAGCTTTTATACCAATGGTATTGGCAGATGAACTGCTTATCAGCTATCTAGGATGGTAACTATACCATATATAGTTAAATAGATAATTAATTGATATAGGATATATATATATTATATATTATATATCATAAGTTTATTATATAATATATATAATCCAAATATATATATATACATGCATATAAAATATATATAGTAAAATATAATAATAATAATATTATATAAGTATAATATATATATATATATATAATTATATATTATAATATATATATAATAATTAATATATATATATATAATAGTATCAGGCTGGTCAAGTACAAGTACTTGTACTTGTAATTTGCAACTTAAGATACATTTTTATGGAGTACTTGTATTGTACTTGGTATTCAGTTTCATCGTGTACTTGTGCTGTAATGAACCTTTTTGTACTTGAAAATTTGCAAAGTACTTGCAAGTCCTTTTGGCTTTTTTAACTTGCCAATATTTTTTTATCATTTTCCTAAACAATGCTAATATTGTTTCTTATTAGCTATCGTAAATTTCCATTACGACAATAATAAGTATGTCATTACATTATTTTATATATATAACATATATATATATAAGAATATAAATATAAGTAATATTATATATATATAATAATAATCATATATATATATATCATATATATATATAAATTAAATATATAAAATATATTATATATATATATATATATGCACAAATCTCCAGTAGAGCATCCACCCTTCAGTTGAAACATCTTTCTCGCTTATCCAAAGCTTGACATGCACCTAAAAAACATTCTACGCAACTGATTTCCGATCTCGTTCTGAGTTATCACTCAGTAAGTTACACACTTTCATGAATACATCTTCTTGCATCTTGGCATGGAAACTCGTTCTCCAGACTCTCCAGAGATGTGGTTTTCTAGGCGCATAAGGATTCCAGTGCTGGCAAAGGTGTTCTTCAAGCAAAAAAGTAAAGGGTGGTGTCACCCTGTCGACCTAATATATTATAATTTTATTAAAAATATAGTTCCAATACAGTCCCGTAGGCTATAATTATTACTGCAGAAATTTAATATCATATTCATATTCTACAGCTTCGTGGAGAAACAATTGACATAATTGTTCCTGCCTGATAGCCAACGAATAGATTCTTTTCGATGATCTAATGTGTCGTAATATCCAAAGCCTTTCATACAACTTGGTCCAACTGATCATCGAAGTTCTAATCATGAATCAGATTTTATTTAATAATCCACAAGAATTCTCTTTTTATCGCTCCTCCATTATATTTCAGAATTATGAATGTTATACACTTATTAAATATATGCATAAGAAATCTAATCCGAAATGTTCTTCTCCAATAAATTCATCAATATACTAAAATGACTACTTCTTTCTATAAAATTACAAACAACTCATTATATTCGGTAAAATCCTTGTTGGTAATCTTGCCAGTTCCTCATTCTAAGCCTCTCATCTTTATGAAAGTTATTTAGACTTTATTAAGTTGGCAGCTTCATCTTTCTGTGGCTCAGTTTTTTCTGTCTCTTTTTCTCCCTTCATTTAATCCTCTATCTTCCACAATCAATATTATATAATAATAATAAATAATATAATATATAATATATAATATATAATATATAAATATATAAATATAAATATATTAATAATAATATATATATATATATATTATAGTAACTAATAATATAAGGTAAAGAGGTGAGATGGTATTGATGGATTGAAATTTGTGTAACAGAGTTATGAAGGTATAAGCCGAGGATTAAAGAAGCATAATAGTACCATTATAAGCAAGGTAAGGTTCATATATATTAAGAATAGTTATTGAATGTGTAAGGAAATATTGCTGGTATGCTGGTCGAAAGAGTAATCGGAAGACTGAAGACTGATTTGTAAGAACAAGTGCTTTAGAAAATGGTGGGAGATGTGCACAAATCTTAACATTGAAACAAATGAGGAAAATGATGAAAGATATGATGTATTTAGTTTATGGATTTGCAAACGACATATAATGATTATAGGAACTCTATGCAATTAGTGGATATATAGTGGTTGTAAGCTTCCCTGAAGGAATCAAAATAATGCCATCCATAGAAGCTGTTTAAAGAAATATATCGAAAGTGATGGTTAATAATAATAGCGGAGTGGAGCAGGGATGTGTTGTGTCCTGTATTCAATTGAATATGATGGGTTATGATAGAATTAGAAGGTAGGGTGGGCAGGAGTGTTAGAAATGTTGGAATGAATGAAGAGAGTAAATGTTCCCTACCTATAATTGAAGATTAATTGTTTGTGTGCGATCAAGAGAGTTTTGAGAAAATGGTAATAGAGGATTTGGTAGTTAAAAGAAGGTGAAGTAAACGTGATAATTGAGGACGCCTTGTGAATATTTAGGATGGTGAGAGCAGGAATGTCTGAGTGTATTAGGTAATTTGGATGAAAAGGAACAAATGATGCAGAGTGTATAGGAAAGTAAGAAGGAAGAAGGTGGCTGGTGCATTAAATCGTTGGTGATTTAAGCGTACTAGGTCACATGAGAGAATTTTCTACCTTGTGTTAATGAAATATGAACATAGTCTTGCGAATAAGGGGTAAATCCTAAAGTCAATTTCAGATAAACAATCTTAGGATGTGGTTGAGAAAATTGATAAAATGAAAATGAACATATTAGAGTTGAAGAAGAAAGAAGAGGGAAATGAGAGAATAATAAATAACGTGAGATTGTCATGGTGGAAAGATGAAATTATAGTCTGTTGGTTAAACGATATATAGGTGCGAGTGTCTGGAATGTGACCGCTGGGGATCCGGAAAGAAAAATGATGAAGTCAGTAAGGACAGCCTGGAGGAGAAAAATGTGATTTTGCAGGGGCGAGAAGAAAAGTTCATAATAAGTGAAGGTATTGGTGATTGGTATAATGTAGCCCACCTGGCAAGTCGTCACATTTTAATAGGAGGATCATAGGAGGGTCATAGGGGTCATAGGAGGGTCTAGGAGAGTTAAGAAATGAGATGGGTACTTTCGCTGCTTCAAATTCGTTTATACGTCTGTTCCTGGTGCATTATTTACGCCAATTACCGCAGTCTTGGGAAAGAAGGTGGTATGATGATGACGATAGAAGACGAAGATGATATTATATATAATAAATAATATAATATAATTTATATAAATATATAATAATATAATATAATATAATGTTTACCTAAAAATATATATATATATATGTATATATATATATTTTTTATTATATATATAATATATACTACAATATTATATATAAATATATATATATTAATATATATATTATACAGTATAATATCTATATCTATAATATATATATGTATATAAACCTTTCTAATAACCACTGATCATATAATTTCACATTTTAAATTTTAAAACGATTAAAACGATTAAAAAGATTAATATTTTAATATTAATATTTTTATATTATATATTTTATATAATTTGAATAATAACATTATTATAATTTTATTTACTTAGGAGCTATGAATGCGCTTAGCTATTAAAAGGCGAAACGTCCTTATAAACTATGCACTCTCCTGTGTTTGTCTTACCGTTCACTTTAATTGGGGTTCCCTAAGAACAGATCATCGTCAATGTATATAATATATAATAAGTTAATATAGTTATTATATAAATAATCTATATATATAGATAAGATAATATATATATATAATATAATATAATAATATATTATATATAATAATATATTATATATATAATAGATATTAACTATATATATCAGTGACTGGGCGAATCCGATGCCGATTCGGATCGAATGAAGTGCTGGATCGAAATTCGGATCAAACCTTCACACACACGGACGGAGTCGGATTCGAAATCAGGTGCTAGATTCGGATCATTCCGACTCGAACAATTTCTACACAACGGTTCGTATTCGACCTGATCGAATCGATGAATCGCTCCATTTCTTGTATCTACAGGATTTCAAAAAAATCATCAAAAAAATAAAATAAAATAATATAAAAATAAAATCATCACCATTTTGAGCCAATCACAGAGTGCTGAAAGAGCCAATAAGATGGCATATTTCTTTTGTCATAACGTAATCAAAAGCCATAAAGAAATAATTACTCCGAAACATTGTAAAGCTAATAATTGGAGAAGATGTTGAAATTAAGGACACGGCCAATAGGGCGACTCAAATTTCATCCCCTAAAATGACATTAAAATCGGAATATCAGCCGAATTTTGACCATAAAACAAACTGGGTAAATTCTTAGCCCTCTAACTTGTTCTTGATGGGTTTCTGTGTCTGTACAGGTTGGAAAAACACTTGGGACAAAAAAAAGCCCGCGTGTGTTTTGGGTCTTATTGGGGTTATGGCTTTTGAGTTTATTGCCTTTTTTGGGGTTTTTAAAATTTCTATTTTGACGAAAATAAATATGATCATAATTTAATTTGGTTTTGTAAGCTAATTTAGAATTGACATAAATTAATAAATAGGTATAAAATTACAAGTTAGTTTAACACATAATTTTGTAAGATATAGTTGTCTCATATTCCCATGTGAATGAAATGTCATTGCCTAATTGGTGAAACTTGAATGTAAATGGATTGCTGCTGCAACAGTTATTTGATAGTAATGACATAAGGAATAGTATTAAGTAAAGTAATTAATTATATATTTAAATTTTTATATATTAAACTGAAACATGTTGTAATCATATCTGAGCCTGGAATAGAATTAAGCTACCGAATAGTCAGTTTATGTACCTAGAACTTAGGAGTTGTACCAAACACTCCCCAAGAACGCCCTTAACCACCAGTCGGTTTTTATGATAAAACCCCTTAAAATTGGAAGATTGGGAAAACAAAGGTTTATGTATATAGTCACTTGTAAGAAAAAGCTTTTTTCTTGCTCTTTATCAAGATTTTCAATTTTAATTATTTTTTATTGCTATCCTTTATGTCTTTATTCATCATATATGTATATATGTCGTGTAAATAATATAATATATATATAATAAAATATATAAAATAAATATATATATAATATATATATGTATATATATATATATAATATATAAAAAATAGATTAAAATATATAATAAATAAAGATATAATATACATCAAATGATTTATATTATATAGAAGATATATAATATTCATATATATATATAGAATAATTAATCCTATCTAATTTATATATAATTATCTGGATGCCATATTAAAGATAATATATTAATAATAATAAATTTATAATATAGATAAGATATACAGAACCGACCTATCACGGCTGGCTTTAAAGGAGGCACAACAAAATACAGGCAACCACCCAAACCGGACTAAGGCAGATCTCTCGTAGCGCGACTGGTTTAAAGAAGAGGTAAATAAATATCAGGTTGGAAAAAAAGAAAATTGCAAAGAACCAAACTAGAAGTGGAAAAATTGAGCAACCTTACAAACTAACTGGGATCTCAATGCTTAGCAAAACTATGCGAGACATGGTAACCCTTTATTACGAAGCCGACCAATGACGTGAAGCGAGCGGTACAAACTCCCAGACATCAGTCGCTGTATACTTTAGAAAGAGATAGTGGCCAACAACTCGCGCCGGAATGAGGGTCAAAAAAGTAAAGAGGACATTTATACAAGTCTAGCTTAGACTCAACTCTATCGCATAATGTGGAGCCGACCCCTTAGATAGCATACTGCAAACAAGGCAAAAGGCCTATATACACGGATAGTGTCAAAGAAAAATTCCCAACTAGAACAGAATCCCCACCAAATCACTAGCACCGTTTTGCTATGAGTTTCCACATTTGGGTTTATGTAGAACAAACGTAGTGTCAACAGGGAGGTTAGAACCGCCGGGGGGTAAGGAAAAGAAATTGGAGTTTTTTGAGAGGAGATTAAAAAGTTGAGTTCAAAGTGTCATTCACAAGGTGCGGGCGCCACAAATCCCAACCGGTCGCAAGAAAAGCATCGAAAACTGAAACAAGCAATTCTTCTAGATCCAAAAAGGGATCAGATTAACGATGAAGAAGACATTGAGTCGCGCATAAGAGTGAACAGAGTTTGAGGTACAAATTAGAATAGATGAAAATAAAAAAAGTTGAGATAAAGCAGAACTGAGAACAGCCACACATAATTAACAAAGGAGAAAGAAATGACTCATCACGATGCTGAATCGATGACCAGGAAATACTGACAAAGAAGCAAAGAAGGAGGAAACAAAAGGAAGGATGAGTAGCGACGCATGCCATGCTCGATCAAAAACTTTATAGCGAGCACCACCGTCGCAAGATCTCCAATCCTAAGGCAGAAACAATGTAGAACATAAAACCATAAATATATACATAAATATAATACATATATATATAATAAATAATAAATTAAATAATATATTAATATATATTAATATATAATATATATATAATTAATATATATATATAATTATATAAAATAATATATATTAATAATATAGTAAATATATAATAATATATATAATATTAATTAATAAAATATATATAATATAATATTAAATAAAATATATATATAAATAAGTAAAGAACAAATAATTAAATATTTAAAATGGTAAATGCTAAAAAGCTAAAAAACACTAGAGAAGGTTTTACAAACATCTTTAAATTTTTAAGAATATTGTACTAAGTGTGTATTTAGTAATAAAACGGAATTATTAAAAGTTAATTTAAAACCCTTCCTTAGCTCATTTTACTTAAGCATGACCATTAAATAAGTAAACAGTAAATATATATATATATATAAATATATTATCTATATATATATATATTAAATTATATGATTAACTAAATATTAAAATATATATAAAATATAATAAATAAAAATATAATCTATATAATTTATAAATATATATACTAATATAATATTATAAATAATTATATATTAAATAATTTAATATATATATAATATAAAAATGATATTATTACATATATAATATAATTATATATAATATTATATATATAATAGTAATATATAATTATATATAATAATATATAATACTAATATATATATATTATATTAATATATAATATATTAATATATAATAATAAATTTATATATATATAATATATATAATATAAATATAAAGATATATAATATAAATAATTATATAAATACTTAATATAAAAAATATATAATATAAGAAATAGATAATATATATAAGAAATATTATATATATATAATAATATTATATATATATATATAATATATACGGTATATAATAAGTATATATATAATATTATAAAATATATAATAAATAATAAATATATATATAAGATAATATATATATAATAGTAAACAACAAAAACAAACTACTAATTAACCACCATTAATTAAAGAAAGTTATAAATTGTGTTTGCAAAGAAGATAATGACCAAGGATCTTCGAAAAAAATTTAATAATAAGTTATTAATTAATATATATTGATTAATTTAAGTACTCAATATTATCTTTAAAAGAAGTTAATTACTATAATCTACATAGAATTTTTTACGGCGCGAAATCACAATGATTGATTTTAAATGTATTCTTTGGCAACAAAGGTATTCAACAAAAACTATACTTTTATCTAAAAATTCATATATTATATATAATATATAAATATAGTATATATATATATATAAATTATAAAAATATAATATATTAATATAATAATATATAAATATATATAGTTATAATATATTAAATATAATAATAATATATATATATATATAATATATAAATATATATATATATATATATTATAATATATATATATAATATAAATTATACATTAATAATAAAAACTATTATATTGCTGCTTAATGAAAAATTGGTACGCAAAGATTCGGTCGCGGCAATATGTTACATGTTTTCGTTCTGCAATAAATCTAAAAACATTCGTGGTTTAATTATATTTCCGACTTTTCGGAACTACCGTGGTCTTTTCATCTTGATCTCACCTTTTGTTCTTACAAAAACCTCAAGGTGTTGAGGGGGTGTAGTTTGTAAGAGGGGGTGATTTTCGAACACAATACTATTTTGTTTCTCTTACTGTCAATCTTCATTTTCACCCAAAGAGAGGAATGTCTCGGCATATGCGCGCTCATGACATGTATGTATGTTCTAATTGGACTCGTAGCAATATCAAGACTGTGGTTCAGCTCTCTTGCCAGTCTAGAGCTACTAAAGAAGACGCATACTCAAACAAATGAAATAATCGCCACGCTCAAAACATCAACCGGGGTACCCCAGGATAATCTGAGACCATTCTATTACCTATATACAAAGATCTATAACCTCATGACGCTTTCCAATAGCATTTGCTGGCGATAACCTCCATATAAAAAATACAAAGATAACGATCTCATCTCTAAGAAGTAGACACATAACAAAAATATGACATGAAAGATCCTAATAATCATCTTTAAATTTAATGTAACTGCTACATTAATTTCGAACAAACAAATTAACGAGTTAAAATATTAAAAATTAACCAAAT
>JABUQX010078340.1:0-7500 GCA_015478945.1 Trachelipus rathkii
AAAAACAAAGAAAAAAAGAAAAAAAAAAAAAGAAAAAAAAACCCGTTAAGAATGCCGAGTCTAAAAAGAAAGTCGCTCAGAGTTCAACCGAAGAGAAGCAACGTAGCTATTGTGACTCGGTCTCAATCATCAAGACCCCATCACACTCCCCCAGAAGCCCCTCCTATCGAGGGGGTAAATGAAGAAGATGACGCATCACAATACGAAACAGACTCGGAAAATGAAACTCAAGAAGGGTATGAAGCAACAAACCTGGTGAAGAGTCATCCTTCCCCCAATCTCTTAGGGAGAAAAGGAAGAAAGAAGAATCTCCCGCTCAATGCCATTCCTCCCTTCAACGAATTCAATGCCTTAGAGTGGATTCGGCAAACGACAATGATCTTTAACCTTAATGAAATCATCGATCAAAGGGAGAGGGTAAGGCTTTTGGCATCAAAATTACCAAGCAAGATTACAAATTCGTTGAAACTTCCCCTAAAGGACGATTGTTATACTAAACTAGTCAAGGTAATAGAAAAACTTTATGCACCATCGCTAAGAACTCAGATAGAAGAAGTCTTTCAATCAGGGATGAGGGAGGGAGAGCTCCCCTCCGATTATGCAGTTAGAATAAAAGAAATGCTTGGATTATCCACTTTCGATTCGATAACAGACAACGATGCAAAATTTATTAGAGAACTCTTTCTCTTACGATTGCCCAAGCAATTACAGATCTCCCTCATGACAACAGAGAAAAACCATGATTTTGAGGAATTAATTGAAATAGCCGACGACATTTTCAACAAATTTTTCTCCCAAAACGGTGCTCGCCAATCCCCCGCGGTGGGGGGAAACGAATGGCAATCTGTGAACGCCATGCGACCAGCAGAAGAAAAAGTCACCAATTCACTCAACAGAGAGACTTCAGTACAGGAGAGGGAGATAAGTCGACTGATAATCTCTCATGAAAAGTCGGCCGAAGAAATGAAGTCACTAGCCAAGAGCGTCATAGAGCTCGCGAAGACGCTGTGTCAGAATGCGAAGAACTCCCCCACCCCCAATAATGATCAAAATTCAAGAGGAAGGAATTTCAACCGATCAACTTATAACAACGTTGCTGCTGGCCCTAGTACAGAAGGCCTTTGTAGGTTTCATAGGAAATTTTTGCACCATTCATTTCGATGTGAGGGTCGATATTGTCCAATGTACACCTTGATATCGCAACCCCCGGCAACTCCTCCACCCCCACAACAGAACGTCAACATTTCAAAAAATGGAAGGGCTGGTCCGTGAGGCGACTCCCGGGCCAGATGGGGGTGAATATTGGGGGGAACGACGCTTTTGTGAGTAGAGACCTTTGTGATTGTTTACCCTGTAACTTTTGTATGAATAAATCAAATTTTGGGCGGGGAAATATTAATTTTAACTATAGTAGAAGACGTTATTATAACAATAATCATAATAACAGTAGAAATTATAGTCGTAATTATAATAATAGAAATTACAGTAACCATAGTATTGACGATTTTTATAATAATAATTGCTATGGTAACGAAAATATTAGTTGTAACAATAATAATTATAATAATAATGCACGTGTCGGTTATAATAATTTCTAAAAAAATAAATGAGCATGTAAATATTTTAAAGGCCATAATAGTAATAGGTATTTTAGTAATAATTGTAATTATATTAATCGTGGGTATGATGGAAATGTTAATTATGTCAATAGATTTAAATGGAGTAGAAATATCACTTGTAAGGATGATCAAGGGCAGGGGGGGATTCCTAGTGATTCACCCCCTCCCCCACAGAAGTCGCTTGTCACTGAGTCAGTAGGAGTAGAGTCATCTTCAACTTTAAATTGTAACTCAACGCATGATGAGGTTAATAACAATAATGCAATAATAATAATAATGATTGTAGAACTAGGAATGATAGTCGTAGTGATGGCAATAACGGTTTTGTAAGTTCTTATAATTGTATTGAAAATAATAACGCTGTGACTTTTGAAAACAATAGCTTTGTGAATGAGTCGCTGCCTCCACCGACGGAGTCAACCTATCCCCCTACCCCAGTCACTGGGGAGGAGGCGGGAATGGAGGCGATTCTGACTTGTGAATCTATACTTATTGATAAAAATAATGATAAAATTGAATTTGTAGTTAATGAAGGGGGTGAAATTCCCTTTCTAAAAATGAATTGTATTAGTTTTAGGGATGAAGGAGGTTCTTCTCCTTCCGATAAGCATGAGGGATCATTAATTTTAAGGAATAATGCATGTGACTTATCTGATAATGCTGTGGTGGAAGTTTCTGGCAACTCAACTAAAATCGTTGCAGCTGTTAAAGAAGTAGTTTTTGATAAATTGTATTATATTTCGGACGCAACTAACAATGAGACTTATTTACTAGACTGTGGGAGTTGCCTCGACCTTTTAATTGCTACTGAATTGGATAAGGAGGAGGCCCCGATTGGGAGTGCCAGGGCCGCGAACGGAGGCTGTATCCATATTTATAAAAAAATAATGACTAAAGTTGACTTGGGGTTGGGCAGACCTTATGACTTGCATGCCTACGCTTCAGATATTAAATTCAATGTCTTAGGCATGCCTTTTCTCAAAAAACACGGGTTCATCATTGACTTTAGGTACCATTTTTTACTAGATACCAGCACTAGACGTAGTATTTCTCTTTGTAACGAAGCTTTTGATTTTTCCAAGCATGTTCGGAACTCTATCCTCCCACTAGCCGCTGTCTCTTTAAATATACCGCTTTGCGAATATGAATTAGTTAATGATTTAATTAGAAAGTACCAAGTTTTGTTCGTAAATCCTTATAAAGCACCTAATTTAGATTTAAAGAATGATCAACTCAAAAGATGGCGCTTTATCTGTACAAAAGTACCGGAGAAAAGGGGGCGGGGCTTATTTTGACAGCTGTGAGAACAACTTCGTCGCTCAGTCAGGACTTAATAGTAATGAAACTAGGGGGGGGGGGGGAGGGGGGAGTAAGGATTGTACTGTTGGAAGGGGGGTTGAAGATTGCACTGTTGATGAGGGGGGAGGGGAGAGAGAAGAATGTCCTTTGAAGGAAGAAATTTTGTGCGAATTGGCGGCAAATTACCCTTACCATGTGGATGTCAGCGGCCCGCCGATACAATTGAAGAGTAGAAGCATAGCTCCACATCTTTTTGAGAAGGCTAGGGAGGAAATCAATAAATTATTGGACGCGGGGGTCATTTCGCGGGGGAGAAGCAATTGGGGATTTCCAACTAGCTTTTTACCAAAGTCGGACGGAAGGGTTCGTCTAGTCGTTGATTTGAGGTTATTGAACCAAAGATCAACCTCTGACAATTTTACCCTACCCAAGATTAAGGATATTATATTGCAATTGCAACATTGCAAGTTATTAACAAGGCTAGACGTTCGGCAAGCTTACTATAACGTGCCAGTCAGCGAGGAAACAAAGAAATATTTCACTATTACTTGTCCTTTTGGTAACTACAGCTTTAACTATTTAATACAAGGACATAAGTGTTCTTCTAGTGCCTTCCAGCGCTTCATGTCAATCTTGCTTGGAGATTTAAGGAATGTTTTTGTTTATTTAGATGACATTTTAATTGCCAGTTCGACTCTTGAAGAACATGTTGCAATGTTGGAGAAAGTTTTAGAGAGATTAAGATATATGAAAATTTATATGAATCCAAAAAAATGTGTACTAGCAGTCGGAGAAACAGATTTCTTAGGTTTCAACATTAGCGAGAAGGGCGTTAGGCCTAGCAAAGAAAAGATCAATGCAGTGGTGAATGTTGCAAAACCTACAACTATCAAACAGCTTAGAGCGTTTCTCGGTCTATATAACTTCTGCCGAATCAATATAGTAGGGGCGGCTCAATTGTTGCAACCCCTAACGAAAATGTTGAAAGGAAAACCCGCCTCCAATAAAAGGATTTCCTGGGAAGTAGAAGCCGAGCGAGCGTTTCTAGAAGCTAAAGCGGCAATGGTGAGTGCCACCCTATTGTCGCTCCCTGATGAACAAACTGAGTTACTATTATACACGAAGGTTAGCGAGCTTACTATAGCCAGCGCACTTATGGGAGAAGAAAATAATCAGACAAAGATTTTCGCGCTTTACAGTACTATACTTTCTGAGGTGGAAGTGGCACTACCACAATTAGTTAAGGAATTATTATGCGTCAATAACAGCTTACAAAAATATGCTTACTTAATTGCCAATAAGAGAATCACTGTCTGTACTAGCAACAGTGGGTTAATCACAGCTTATATGAAAAAGAGTGCCGAAAAAATTCATAATATTCGAGAGGTAAATTTATTGAATGCCATTGCAAATTTTGACGTTGAATTTAAATTGGTCTCTAAGGCTAAAAATAAATTGGCTATAATTTTAACAGAATTGGCTAACGAAAGAGATAAAATTATAGAGGCTGGGGAGTTGCAATTGCAACTGGCTTGTATAAAAGATGGGGAGTGGGCGTGGCCAAACCAAAATACTATGGAGACGGAGTTACAACTGGAGGAGGAGTTTAGTGGATGGAATTCTCTGAATTCCGTAGTGGAAGGGTTGAGCCCTTTAAATCGTACGTTACAGGAACAAAACTTACTGGAGTATTATAATAATAATAATAAAAATAATAATAAAAACGAAATAATAAAAATAGATAATAATAATAATTATCAATAATAATAATAATAATAATAATAATAATAATAATAATAATAATAATAATAATAAGAAAATAATAATAAAAAAAGAATAATAATAAATAATAATAAATAATAAAGTACTAATAATAATAATAATAATAAATATAATATATATAGATAATAATAATAAAAGCGGAAGTAAAATAATAATAATAAGAAAAATAATAATAAAGCGAAAGTCATAATAAATAAGAATCATAATAATAAAAGCGACAGTAATCATTTTAATATAATATAATAAATAATAATAAAAATAATAATAAGATTGGTGCTGAGGATATAATAATAATAATAATAATAAAATAATAATATAATAATAATAATAATAATATAATAATATGAGGATAATAATAAATAATAATAATAATAAAAGCGGTAATAATAATAATAATAATATAAAAATAATAACAAAAGCGGTATAAAAATGAGAATTATAACAACAATAATACAATAATGGAATAGTAATAAGAGTAATAATAATAATAATAATAATAATAATAATAATAATAATAAAGTAATAATAAAAAATAGTAGTAAGTAGTAGTAGTAGTAGTAGTAGTAGTAGTATCAGTAGTAAGTAGTAGTAGTAGTAGTATAATGAATATAGCGATACATAGTAGCGAAGCTTGGTTGGTGATAATCGACTTTGATATTTTGTGATAATACTATAACTTACATAAAAAAAGGGTTAACATGGAATGATGAAAGAAATTCAAGATGGTGTAGAATTCAAAGAAATAGCTATAGAACAGGAGACTGATGATTATATAAGGGACCTAATAAAGGGGCTGAAGACTAGTGGATTGAAGGCCTGCCACAAGGAGTTCATCTATAGGGGCGAGGAGTTGTCTTTGGCGGTTGATATCTCTACAGGCACAGCTAGAATATTAGTACCGGAAAATCTGGTGGAAGATGTCATAGAGAAAATACATAATACAAATCACTTGGGAATTAAACGGACGTTGACCATTCTGAAAGCGGATTTTGCCTTCAAGATTTATGCATAGTAGAGTAAAAAAATTTGTACAGAGTTGTGATGTCTGTCAAAAAAATAAGAGCGTTAGAAGGATATCTCCAGAATTCGGCAGATTTAAGGAAGTCTCGGAGAAGTTTGACACACTCCATGTGGACTTATGTAAGTTTCCGTATAGTATGGGGTTCAATTATCTGCTTGTTTTTATTGACAGATTTAGTAAGTATCCCTTCGCCTACCCTCTTAGGCAGGCGACAGTCGACTCGGTGTTGAATGTGTTAGTGAGCGAAATTTTTCCATTTTGTGGCTCAATAAAAAGACTCATCTCAGATCGAGGAAGCCAATTCACTGCCAAATTATTTAATGACGTATGTAACCTACTCGGCATAGATAAAATTTTCACAACGACTGGCTCACCAAACGTGAATGGCCTAGTGGAAAATTTGAACCAAGCTCTCATAGTGACGCTAAGGTGTATGATTAATGATGGGGAAAATGAAGGGTTTAAAATGGCCTGAAATTTTGCCTTGGGCGCTGTACTGTTTGAGAATTAGTCCTCTAAATGACCAAGGGGTTACTCCCAGTGTGCTTATGTTCGGCCAGAATCTATCAGTGCCAGGAAGCTTGTTACAGAAGGAGGCACTCAGTGCCACGGTCAGTCAAAGTGCTTATTTAAAAAAATTAGTGGCCTTAATGCGTAGGCCTTTGGCACCACATGTTGTATATAAAAATAAAAATATATTTATCCCGAAAGATCTCCACAAGGCAAAGGCCGTGTTGGTGAGAAATCAACAGTACAATGTAGGAAAACTGTCAGAGAGATACTCAGGACCCTTCAGGGTGCTACGAATAAAAAAGAATAACGTTTATATTTTAAAGCATGGGAAAGAGGCAGTGGAAAATTTAAGAAATGTAAGAATTTTTCATAACATAACTGATAGGGACGCTGAAACCCAAGAGAAAAATATAAGTTAATATAAAAAAAAAAAAATGTTATAAAAGAATAATAATAATAAGGAAACAAAAAAAAAAAGAGAGAGGAAAAGGGGGAGCTTTTTAGTTCTGCATGCAATTCTTAGAATTAGACAGTAGTTGAATTGATACTTTATCCTTCCAAAAAAAAAAAAAAAAAAAAAAAATCTTCTTCCTCTATCTAATACTATAGACGAAACGATGCTGCCAAACACTAATAGTAGTAATAAATTCCAGCATGTTCCTTACAAAATGTCACAGGAAGGGTTGTAATAGAAGAGTTGAAATAGTCAAAACCCCCGAGGTGGGGATTAAGAAGGTCTTTTATGTATTTTGTAACAATATATTGTAAGAATAGAATTTGTGTTTCGTAATAATAATGTCAAATTATTACCAAAAAAAAAAAAAAAAAAAAAAAAAAAAAAAAAAAAAAACTTATTAAGGATATTTATTTCTCTTTCCCTCACAATAATTATGTACACCTCTCATAGTTGCTCTGTATATCAAATTTTACTATTAATTTTATTATATATGGAAAATATTTAACAACCTTTTGTATGGCACTATTTTTGGGAGAGTGAGTCACTGCAATGCTGCCCGCGAAATGCCTGGCATTTCGAGGGAAGGAAGGCAGTTTGGCTTCAAGATACAAGAAGAGAAGTCGCATTGTGTGTCGTCTTGTTAAAAGGCCGGAATTTTGTGTTTGAATATAAAAATTATGATATTAACCTTCACCCATATTATTAATGACTGTGAACTGACCCATTGTGTTAACTGTTAATATTGATACCATTATTTACCACCTGATTTAATTAGTCTTAGAAATAAAATAAAAAGTAATTACAAGTCT
>JABUQX010078340.1:12500-25000 GCA_015478945.1 Trachelipus rathkii
ATATATATATATTATATATATTATATTAATATATATAATATATACCGTATATATAATTATATATATAATATATATATATATATATATATATATAATATATATAATATATAATATCTAATATAATATATATATATATATATATATATATATAATATATATATATAGTATTATATATATATATATATCATGTTTTTAATGGCTGGCGTAGATTCAGATTTTGAGGGTTTCAGAACCGTCAAAGGTTCCTGAGGATCCCCCCCTTGAGTAGGGTCCCAACTGGAAAGCACAGAGTGTATGACATATGAAGACGAAGGAAGATTTAGGAAGGAAGATTGAGGATAGCATAAGAAGAAGTATATATGAGGGATCAAACGAGTCATTGTAGGCGGTCTGCGCCGGCACCGTTGCGGTGCCGATTTAGTAAACGTGTACTTACTAACATAATATTGGTGTTAATGTATATGTTTTAAAGGACGTAGATCACATTTTTGAGGGCCTTAGAACTCTCAAAGGTGTCTGAGGACCCCCCTGAGGGGGTTCCCAACTGAAAATCACAGAGTGCATGACAGAGAAAGACGATGGAAGATTGAGGAAGAAAATAAGAAGAAGGAATAAGAAGTCTCATTTGACTGAGGAAATGAGCCATACCTAGAGCACTAAGCCTGAGGTGGAACCGGTGCTGGAGCTGGAACCAGAAGAAAAGCACAGAATGCATAAAAGAAGAAGAATTGCACATAGTGCATAAGAGAATGCAGAATGACGAATACAGAATGACGAAGGATGATGATTCCTGAGGAATCAGAAATGGTAAGGTCCCCACATGAGATGGGGACCGAACCCCAAAACGGCTGTATGGAGGTGAAAAGGGATATAAGATTGAGTACTGCGGTGCTTGAATCAAAACTTGCATTCGACTTGTCTAATGTGTTATATCAAAGCCATGTACAAAGATGTGTGTATGCAAAGTTCGTATACATTGAACCCGACATTTTATTTCAAACTGAATCATTTTATTTATAGAAAACCTGTTTCATTATTAAAGTTTTCGAAAATCATTTTTTGCTTTTACTAAAAAGTTGTTAAATTTTTAATAAAAACATGTTTTTATTTACCCTAAAACAGTAAAACAGTAAAGCAGTAAAGGAGAAGCGCAAGCAGCCCCTCAGGCCCCCTCTCACCCGCCTATGCGCTGCTTTTTTACTGCTTTACTGCTTCAGGTCCTATTTGAACCCTATCTGAAAAAACTATCATTATACCCAAACTAAAACCAGGAAAAGACCCCTCTGACCCTTCATCATATAACCCCATCTCTCTATTATCAACATTATGCAAACTACTAGAAACCCCATACTAAACAAAATAACTCCACACATCATCAAACACAAATTCCAACATGGATCCAAACAAAACCATTCAACTACTACCGCACTCATAAACATCATTCAACCCACAATCAACGCCCTAAACTCAAACCCACACAAAACATCAATCATAGCAATCGACATCAACAGAGAATTCGATACAGTACCTAAACATAACTTAATCCACAAAATAATAAAATCTAACATCCCCACTAGCCTAAAGAAATAGATTTCCAATTTCCTATCAGGAAGAACAGTACAAATACAAACAAACAATATAAAATCCAGAACAGTAAACATCAATAACAGAGTACCACAAGGCGCAATACTGTCCCTCACACTATTCAACCTATTCGCGGCCGATCTCCGACAACCACAAACAGACCACACAATCATAACAACTTAAGCAGATGACATTACCATAGCCACTACACACGCCTAAACACGGCCACAAACAATATATCAACCAACTTCAAACGTGGCTAACAGAAAACAGAATGTCCGCCTCACCAACAAATTATCAATCACCTTAATCACCACCGACCGCCAACTTGGCACAACACCCCCTCCCCAAATCTACTTAAACAACATTGCCGTACCCTTCAACAAAACTCACAAAATCCTCGGAGTAACACTTGACACTTATCTCACCTTCACAAAACACAAAAACAACATAATTTCATCTGCAAACAAGAATCTGTACATATTAAGAACCATCGCTGGCACAGACTTTACAAACAATAAAGATACATCCACCACCATATACAAACAATACATCCGTCCGACTCTAATCTACGCCTCTCCAACTTGATGCCCACAACTGACTAAAAACAGCATAAAGAAACTCTAAACGACACAAAGCAAAGCACCAAGAATCATAACAGGATGCACATCAACAACACCACAAAAACACTTACACGAAGAAACCAAAATACTACGCATAGACATACACCTGGATATGATATATGCACACAATTCTTCACCAAAACTTAAACACCCCAACACCCATGCCACATTGCCTTCTCTATGCCCAACCACCTAGGCTCATAACACTACATCCACGCACTAGACATAGTGAGAGAGCCAAGACGATGACCAGCTTCTATATTACGAACAAATTCATGGAGCTCACATTCTTACACACACGGCGGTGAAACCACAGCAATCACACCATACACTAAACAAATCCACACGACACTAACAGAAAACTACTTAAGACGCAGACCCTCATAATAGCATGCCATCCTAGCAGTATTCTACGAGAACGTGTTTTTAGAGGTACAATGGTAGTAGTGTATGATGAAATAAGTTAAAGGGTGAAGATTGCGAGAAAGTTCTAATTATAAAATAATACTTGCATTTAATTATTAGATCGAATTATTAATCGACTTCTTAATAAATACGATATCTATAAATGGATTTAAGTTTGGGATTGTTTTTCTTTGTGGCATGCATTGAAGTTGAACCTCCTTTTACATATATATATATATATATATATATATATATATATAATATATATATATATATATATATATATATATCATATTACACATACATATATATATATATATATAATATATATATATATAATATATATATATATATATATCATAAGAATATTCATCACTAACTACCTACCTGTGGAACTTCCCAGATTCCTGATGGAGCAGCTAATGAACCGAAGAAATCTATTGAAGAAATGACATTTCCTGATGATACGAGTCAACGGATGTTGGACATTGGCAGACTTGGATGTTGAGGGCTCATTGCCACATGCGTTTGCATTCAATGGAGAATGATGTTGATAGCTATGGGGTCCAAACTCGTGTTGAGGCGACCACATCCCAGAATTCTTAAAATTCTATTGATTGGAGGACACAGAAGGAGGGTTGCAGTAACAGATCTTTTGGCTGGGCCAAAGTTTCCCTGATTTCCAGGCGAACATTCTGGATGGCTCAATAAATTTTAATTCGCAATATTTTCCTTAACAACTGGTGGGCGTGGGCTACTTGCTGTGAAGGTGGAGCATATTTTAGGCAATATCGTTTCGGAAGCCTTTTAATATATATATATATATTATATATATATATATATATATATATATAGTATATATATAGTATATTATATAATATATATATATATATATATATATAATATATATATATATATATATATATATATTATATATAATTATATATTAGGCTTTTAGGTATTTGGTTCTGTACATTTCATTTTTTCCTTTTAATATAATACTTTCGAACGAGTTAAGATTAAATTTAAATAGTGCGAAGCTTTAAAAAACGTTATAATACGTGTAGCTTTTTACTTTAGTTTAAAATTATTTGTTTTTTCTGAATTTTTGTAAGCTTTTATTTATTTATTTATTTATTTATTTATTATTATTTTATTATTATTATTATTATTATTATTATTAATTATTATTATTATTATTATTATTATTATTATTTATTATTATTATTATTATTAATTATTATTATTATTAATTATTATTATTATTATTATTTACTTTAATATGAATTTGATTTTTTTTTCTAAGTTCATTTTATTTTTATTCTTCGTTTATTTCAATTTTTTATTATAGTTTTTGGGAGTAATTTTTTATTTAAAAAAAATTCTATCCAGGAGTTTCGAGTGAAGCGAGAGGGGTATCCTGCGAAGCAGGAGACTGGGGGATGATATAGAGGGGGGGACCGAAGGCCCCACCCCGGATGAAAAGTAAAATATATATAAAAAATATCAATATAATTTATTATTATATATATATAAGACATTATTTATACACATTTTTTTTTTAAAGCTTACATTTTTACATTATTGTAAGTAAAAAACTCGTCCGAATATATTTAATTCGTAGAAAATGTGAAAATGTGGAAATGATGCACGAAGTACCTAAAGGTCCCTACAATATATATTATATATATATATATATTATATATTATATATGTCTATTTTGAAAGAAACAGAATATTATCATATATTTATATAATATATATATATTTAAATATAGAAATATAATATATATATATATACAATAATATATATATATATATAGTATTATTATTAATATATATATATATATATATATAATATAATTAATATATATTATATATATATATATATTATATATTACTATATATATAATTATACTTATTATACTATTAATAATACTAATAATATAATTATAATATATATATATATATAAGGGCCTGGTTAGTAAATAACCCCCCCTTTTCGATATTTTCTCGTATAATAATACGATATTTTTATTTATAAAAATTTAAACATTGTCGATGATTGTGTAAAGAACATCGAGTAGATTCAAGTTCTAGAAATCTAAAAGAATATTTTATCTTTTTAAAATTCTTTTTTTAAAATTTTATTTCTAAAAAATGAAAGTATATTTAATTTAACATTTATTAATAAGACTTTAACCTTTCCTCATATTAATATTATATTATTTGGTGGCTGAAATTTAACAATATCACAAAGAATAATTTGTTCAAATACATCTTTCATCTTTGTTTGTTTTGTTTCCTCCACATGAATTCAAACAAATAGCTACCAAGTAAATTTCTAAGCTGTTTCCCCTTTCAAATTTTCTTGGTGTTGTTTTCGCCTGAAACCATAAAATGATTCCATAATCTTTCTGTGTATGAGCTACCATTCCCAGGGTTGACAAAGTTTGTAGAATGGTTAAACAGGGATATGTCGATATTTTATTTTTGGAATCTTGTCGATCTCCTTTTTTTCATTCAGTAAGTTTTGATGTTTAAAAAACACTCACGATCAGAAAAAATTAAATTATTTTGGTAACTTTTATAATTTTCTTGCTTAATTAAAATTATAGTGAATAGTTACTTTATGCATTTTAAACAAAACTTATAAAATCGTAATGTTTAAATTTTATCATATAAAATAATAATCGATATTAATGAATCGATTAAAATATCGAAGGGGGGGGGTTTTACGAACCAGGCCCTATATATATATATTATATATATAATATATATATATTATATATTATATATATTTATATATATATTATTATATAAACAAATTATATATATATATATATATATGTGTGTGTGTGTGTGTGTGTGTGTGTGTGTGTGTGTGTGGTGTGTGTGTGTGTGTGGTGGTGTGTATGTGTGTGTGGTGTGTTGTGTGTGTGTGTTGTGTGTGTGTGTGTGTGTGTGTGTGTGTGTTGTGTGTTTATAAAGAAGTAGTCCAAGAAATGCTCAGAAAATTATAAGATAAAGCAAAAGGAGTAAGAAATTAAGAGAGAGAGAGAGAGAGAGAGAGAAGAGAGAAGAGAGAGATGAGAGAGAGAGAGAGAGACAAAGATGAAGGAGAGCTACCCTTACGATGTAGAGAGAGAGAGAGAGAGAAGAGAGAGAGAGAGAGAGGAGAGAGAAGAGAGATGAGATTGAGAAGAAGTCTTCTTTTTTCAAAATCTTGAAGATTTATTGAAACCAAATTAAAAGGAAGATTAAGTGAAGGCCAGCGGGTAGGTTTAATGACAAGGGTTTACACGCTACCTAAAATCACAACCAACCTTTCATTCATCTCCTCATACGGATCATTGTTCACCATCATTTACAAAATTTTAAATAATATATATCTTATATATATTATATATTATTATATATATTATATATAGTATATTATATATCAGATATAAATATATTATATTATATATATATAGTATATATATACTATATATTATATATATATATATTATTACCTAACAGAGTACCATATCTATATAATATATATATATACTATAATTATATATATATATTATAATATTATTATCTATATATATATATATATATTTATATACTATATATATATAATATTTATATAATATATATATATGATATATATATATATAATATTATTATTATTTATTATATATATAACTATTATTATATTTATATATATTATATAGTATATATATACTATTAATATATATATATATATTATCATATATAGTTATATATATATATTATAATATATATATATATATATATATATATATATATATTATATATATACTAATATTATATATAATATATATATCATGTATTATACCTATTCTAGCTATTCTATGGTTGTTTGGTTTAAACGACAACATGGTTTTTTGTTAGACCAACTAAAAAAAAACTTTTTTTTTTTGCGTTTTTTTTTGTTTTTTGTTTTCTTTTTTTTTTTTGCTTTTTAAAATAAAAGTAATTAAAAGTATGTTCTAAATGAAAGCAATATTCTATTTAACTTATCTTATTATATATTTTTGATAGTAATATATGGGTAGGAATTTACGATTGTTCTTATGTTACTTTATCAAGCTCGCTACGCTATCGCTCATCAGATTGTTAGTCATTATATGTAGTTACGTCACAGCGTCATAGATTTAGAGGAGAAATGGGTTGAAACTGTCTGAGTACGAGTCCCGTTAGGGACCCCTCGCTTCAAAGAAGTGAGGATTAGGATGCTTGCCAAATGAGTTATAAAAAAAAGTCATATGGTATAATAATTCAAGATATAAATATATAATGATAATTTATTATATATATATATATATATATATATCCGAAAAGACGCAGAAAAGTCCGAAAAGGGCCAAGTTTTTGTAGCCCTCAACGTATTTTCGAGGAGTGAAATGAGGGTCAGACTCCCAATGCAATCCATCATTTGCTCTCTCCAACATCTACATATATGTGAATAAAGGAAAACAGGTTTAAATATTTGAACCTTTTTAGAGGAAAGTTATATTTTTAAAATAGAACTTCCTTTGAATAATCACCATTAAATTTATTGTTCCTTTGCTAATCTATTCACTTTAGGATATATTTTTTCACATTGATTTTCCAAAAATTGGGAGGATTATCTTCATTCTCATCCCTTTTTCCTCTCAGAATATAAATCAACTATTTTTGTCTTCAGTTTTTTGATCATTGTCAAGTTACAGTAAAATTCGTTGATTTTTTTTCTTTCTTGAATTATAAGAGCTGGTTCTCAAATGCTTTTTCGATGGCACTTCCTGTTCATCAACATTTTTATTAGTCGGCTTTGAAAGTTATTGAACAATATTATCTTTCACAATTGACTCACTGAAGATGAGGTGAAAAGCCTGGATTGGCACAATGGATAATAGAGAGACTGCTACTCTACTGTCAAAGAAAACCATAAAATTTCAAATGTTATATTTCATGTCTAGTTCACTCTTAAATGTTTGGGGGATTAAGATAATATTTTGAATAATATCTGCATTAAATAGAGCTCCATTCATAACACCGTTGCTGTGACCCTGATATAGATACACGGTTGTTAATGATTACGACATTATAATAGCATCTGCAATGAGTTTGTTTTAGGTATTTACTCAAATGGTTTGTAGAACTTCAATATCATATGCAATAATAATTCAATCATTGCTTGTTAGCACGCTTCGATATATTTTCGGGACTGAACTTCCAAACAAAATTTAACTCTCCTTCAGACCAATGTGCATTGTATCATTTATTGTGTACTTTTCCATCTCATGAGTATAGTATTAGTTTTATTATTAAACTTTGGTTGCTGAAGCTTTTCTTGTACCTCTTTAAGACCATGTTGGGTAGATAAAGGGTGATGGTGAAGTGAGTACCAATTATTCAATGCATACTGCATCTAATAAACAAAATTTGTTACCCCACCGACTTGCGAAAAAAAATAAACCTTCTTTCACGTAATTTTGTAACATGAAAAGCACAAAATTTTATTAAAAAGAATAAATTTGGTTTGAAGATAAGTTAAGATAAAAAGTATTGAAATCTGCACTTTTATGTGAATGCGGACTTGACCTTCGAGACAATAATCTAAACGCAGATGCTGTGTTCCGCCACTTTATATACATATATATATATATATATATATAGCTGCATATATATATATATATATATATACAAGCAGTATATATATATATATATATATATATATATATATATATATATATATATATATATATATATATATATATATATATATATATTCTCTGTTGGAAAAAGTAAAGAGAGCCACTTGAAAAATCTTCAAACTTGAGAAAACAACTTTTATATCTGAATATAAGAATCAAAGGTAAATTTGTCACACAATATTAGAGTTTGAAAGCTTGATGCTCAATGGATGGGGAAAAAAATAGAAGAAATTTGTTCGTGTGAACGAGTTCTTTTGCTTCATCCTATCAGGGTGATTTTCCAGTTCTGGAAATAAAAACCATAGGTCGAAAATGTCCCACTACACGGAGTATGAAAGTGTGCTGATCAAAGGGTGTAGATAAAATAAAAAAAATCTGTTCATGTTAACGAGTTATTTTATTTCATCATAAAGTCAGTTGGGTGGAACAAAAAATATGAGTAAGTTAATAAAACCCAGTATTTGATTTTCACGTTTTATAACGAGACAAATAGTTAAAATGTATTTTACGACCAATCTTTATTTTAGTATTTGTTGTAAAATATTCTCAAGTTGTTCCTTAAAAACATCAGAAATTCTCCACTCTTTATTGTTAGCCTATTTCGATTCAGTGTAAATACATTAGCTTGAATTACTAAACAAACATTCACTCAGTTGAAGATGGGGTGCTACTGAGAAACTTAGCTGCATGGCGCATGCTAACTTACCAAAGATAAGAACTGGCAAACTGGCATAATTGTATATTCACCATTGTAATGGTAAACGTTCTTTTGGTAATTGATTCATGGTCAAACGATGATTAATTTCTGAGTCAATTGAATTGGTTAATAACCTCACATCTCATTAGTCGCTTGGGAGCCTTTTTATTTTGGTTGAACTTCTTTAGACCCTATACTGACTACAATTGGTAAAATATTTGTCAAAACCATGTTCATCATTTCGATCCACTTCCACTGTTACTTGGAACTGTATCAATTTCACTGCTCGTATGTACTGGCCTCAATCTTTCGTGTCCTTCAGCTTGCTTATTGTTTCTTTAGTTTTGTCCTTTATTTTACTTAAGTTTTTAAAGCGTTTTCATGACTTTCCTCAAGAGCGTTATTTCTTTTGAAAATCTATTTTGCATCATGTGTTTCAAAAGTGTTGAAATTATGCATTACAATTCATTAGATATCTTATAAAATATTTTTACATTGCCATCTTCAATGAACTTATGTTGGTTGCTATGTTTTTCCAAATTGAGAAAGCGCAAGAAAACTAGAGAATATCGTAGTTTGCTATCTCTAAATCAACCTTAGTTTTTAACCGAAGAGCAATTTTATGAAAAACTTTTAGTAGAACAGACAATTTTGTAATTAAACTACATTTTATCCGCATCCATAGATGACAAAGATAGTTAAACACTCATGTGGTTGGAACATTATTATTATTATTATTATTATTATTATTATTATTATTATTATTATTATTATTATTATTATTATTATTATTATTATTATTATTATTATTATTATTATTATTATTATTATTATTAGTAGTAGTAGTAGTAGTAGTAGTAGTAGTAGTAGTAGTAGTAGTAGTAGTAGTAGTAGTAGTAGTAGTAGTAGTAGTAGTAGTAGTAGTAGCATCCAGTCCTACTGAAGCTATCGTCAAAAAGGGCAATAAATGTAAACTTACGTTTTAAGCTGATATGTCCTTTGCAATTAGCGGAATCTAAGAGGAACATATCAGCTTACATTTTTAAGCTGATATGTCCATCATAGATTCCGTTGATTGCAAAAATTTATTTGTTATTATAAGAAAATTTTTCTTATAAAGAATGTTAAAGAATTTGAAAAAAATTATTAGGATCTTTTAAATTTACTGAAACCCGATTTCAAAATTGAACAAACTTGCAACATCAACAACATGTATGAAAGACGTTTCACACACGAACACGCATGTCACACAGATAGGGACCTCAAAATTTTAACCACTCTTCACACATTTAGAAACACCTCTTTCTTTTTCCAATCCTTGTATCCTTTTAATTTCTCTATTTTATAACTTTATTACCAAGCAAATACATAATGAGAGAGAGAGAGAGAGAGAGAGAGAGAGAGAGAGAGAGAGAGAGAGAGAGAGAGAGAGAGAGAGAGAGAGAGAGAGAGAGAGAGAGAGAGAGAGAGAGAGAGAGAGAGAGAGTTTATACCTAACTCACTAACTACTTTGTTTAGTGAAATGGTTTTTTTCCATCCTTTGAGGAATAACCATTTACACAAACCTTACCTTAAATACTAAATATTTCCTTCACTCTCTTCGGTATTTCTCATTCTCCTATAAACATATATACATCTCTTATCTAAATTATTATTATTATTATTATTATTATTATTATTATTATTATTATTATTATTATTATTATTATTATTATTATTATTATTATTATTATTATTATTATTATATATATATATATATATATATATATATATATATATATATAGTATATATATATAGATATATGTTATATGTATATATATATATATATATTTATGTTATATATATATATAGCATCAATAGGAAAATAAATGTATACATATCTTAAATTCAGAAAAAGATACATAGATAAATATTTTATATATATATATATATATATATATAAATAGGTATAGATATATATATATATATATATATATATATATATATATATATATATATATATATATATATATATATATATATATATATATATATATATATATATATATATATATAGTAGTAACCATGACATATCCCGGTCAAGGGGGCGGGGTCGGCGCCCCCTGTACTCAGCGTCTTTCGTGAGCGTTTTTTCGTGTTCCCCCCGGCGGGGGCTATCTTTTGGTGTACATTTCATGTACGCCGTTTTACCCTGTGGGGTGGCTACCCCCGGGGACCTATATTTCTATTGATATTTCCATGTACGTGCGTGAGCATATATGTGCGTAAGGATATTGTGATACACATACATGTTTGTTTTTTCCCCTACCCCCCTTTGTTCGTTACTTACACGAGTTACTAACCCATGTGCGCGGCGTAGCCGCGCACATGGATTACTAACCCTAACCGTGCACACGAGCTACTTACTTACATGAGCTACTTACTTTCATGAGCTACTTACTTACACGAGCTACTTACTTTCACGGTGACGTCATCGCTGTTAAGTACACTTGGAAGTGTATTAAGTACACTTGGAAGTGGATTAAGTACCTTTCCGGGGTTCCCGCGCATTCCCGGTGTCCCCTTGCGGGGGACCGCGCCCGTCGGTTGGGAGCACCATCCACCCGCGTCGACTGCCCGGCTCGCTCTCGCTCGAATACTCCGTGACGTGTGACGTCGCACACTCTGTGTGACGTCACACGCTGTGTGACGTCGCACATTTTAAAAATTATCATATCTCGAACACGATTCAGTGCCTTTCAGGACCGAGATACGATCCCTCTATCGCAGAGTTAAGACTTCGCACTTTATTCCCTTGTGCTAACGGACCGTTGAATATACATGGGAGAAATGTGGTAGTCATTTACAGGAGAGCTCGCTCGATAATAATAATAATAATAATAATAATAATAATAATAATAATAATAATAATAATAATAATAATAATAATAATAATAATAATAATAATAATAATAATATATATATATATATATATATCTATATATATTATATAAATATATAGCAAAGAAGAAGAAGAAGTATAGCATATATATATATACAGTTATTATTATTATTGTAATAAATAAATAAATAATAATATATATAAATATATATATATATATATATATATATATATCTGAAAGAACTTATATTACATGTACTACTATTAATATATATATATATATATATATATATATATATATATATATATTTTTATATATTTATATTTTTATTATTTATATATATAATATATATATATATATATATATATATATATATATTGGGTCAGGCTTATCTCCAAATTCAGACGCATGCGCATAGCAGATTACTGAAAAGTTTGATATTATATGGGCTATATATATATATAAAAACTATGTATATATATATATATATAGTATGTAGATGTGGTTATGTTATATATATATATATATATATATATATATATATATATATATATATATATATATATATATATATATATAT
>JABUQX010078340.1:27500-30000 GCA_015478945.1 Trachelipus rathkii
GTACGAATAAATACTAGCTGATACATTAAACCATTTTGACACATATTCGGGATCTTTAACATCCACCCGTTCATTCCAAAGAGTAGTAAACTTCGTCAAGTTGTTCGTTGTTAACACGTGTCGATGTTTTTCAGTGTACGGTAATCCACATATTTTACTGTAAATAATATACATTACTTTATGGCCTTCGTGTATTAATTCTTCGAGCTCTGTGACATCGTCAAGATGAGCCGTTAATTCTTCATTCATCTTGACCAGAGCTTTAATACTTTCGACGGAACTGACAGAGAAACCTATACACGTCCACAAAAATGCCCCGTTCAAGGTTGGTTTCCAATAGTTACGAACATTGATCCTTTCAATATTGGCCCCTGATGAGAAAGTAACCGCGATTCTATTAAGACCACTCCCACCATCACCACTCGTGGTTATTATGGACGGATTATCCATATTAGTGCATGTACACTTTGCCTTTATCCATGTTTCTATACACTCAATGATCCTACTGAACTGTTCTACAGATACGAATAATGGACGATCTGCTGTCTTGTAAGCTGGAACACAGACGATGTATCGTTCGCCATCAGGTTTGCGTCTTAATATTAAAGTAACGTCGCACTCGGAATGACGTATGGTTTTAGTAAAGGTGTTCTCAACGAGTTTAGAGGCGGTGAGTGACGACATGGTTAAGGCACAGTGAGAATGGGCTTACTGAAGAAACATATATAATCACCGACGCAGTGGTGGAATTTATCTCTTAAGATTACGACTATCACCGCAAACATCCCAAAATCGATAATGGAAGCTATCTTACACTCAGAACCCTGAGACCGAGAATTTTTAATAATAATAATAATAATAATAATAATAATAATAATAATAATAATAATAATAATAATAATAATAATAATAATAATATTAATAATAATAATAAGAATAGTTACAGCCCTGATATATATATATATATATATATATATATATATATATATATATTTATATTTAAACTCTCTATAACTCTGGAGTGATATATATATATATATAAATATATATATATATATATATATATATATATATATATATATATATATATATATATATATATATATATATATATATATATATATTATGAGCACTTAAGATTTAAACGCTCTAAATCTTCGCGAATATACCAATCGTTTATATTGTTGTCCCCCAAATATTTTTTCAGTTCCTCAACACCATCCCCTAGCACATATGTAAAAAGTTCTCTAAGCGATACCATAGTCTGTTTAGAGGCTGGATCATCGATGTAAATAGATCCACGCCAATGTTCTCTAAACGATCTAATAAATTTTTGCACATCCATAGAAGCCAAGAACTGCTTAATAATAGTTTCATGATCGTCTGTTAACATTTTTTTAAATGTATAATATTCCAGATACAGCATATAATACGCTACAGTGACATAATTAGTCAGTATTTCCGTTTTCTTCAAATGCCTTAATATTTTCTTACGCGCCTCTGACAGATATTTTATCTGAGGTAGACCATTAATATAGAATCCTTTAGATGTAGGTGCATATACACCCGTTTCACTACACATCCGCCATATTCTAATTTCCATACTGTAAGTATTTAGATATTTGGAAAAAGCTAAAGTGAGCTGCTTACCATCGCTTCTACTAATGACTGTTTTAGGCTGGTTTAAAACCTTCATTGACCAAGCTTCAGCGTGTTTACATATACTAAGTAATTCTTCTACACTCATAAAGACACGCTTGCTTGTAGAATATGTCGAGTGATGAAATCCTGTGAAATATTCAAAGCCATTAGAATTTCTTTTATATATGAACGAAACACTGCTCCTTGGGATCTTGATCACCCACTGAATAATATCTTGTATGGCGGTATATGTGTTAGGACGAGTCATGATGTAGGTGGAGAGAGCACGACCTTATAACATGTCCAAAGACTAAATACTTATGATCATTTAAATAAGTTTAAAGAAATAAGATAATACGATAAATCTTATCGCTGTGATTGGAAGAAATGAACCAATCACTGAAACGAAATAAGCTTAGTTTCAACTTAGCTTTGTTCGTTCGACGTTGTTTCATTGGAAACTTTTATTAAATGTTACAAATTAAAACAAGTAATGTGCGAATATAAAATGAATAGAACTGAAATAGCAAAGTGGTGATATATTTAAAATAATAAGTTTCTACTACTACTACTACTACTACTACTACTACTACTACTACTACTACTACTACTACACTACTGCCAGCTTTATAACTATTTTCCTTCTTATTCTTCTTCTTTAGCCATCTTTTGCCCATATACCGATCATCATGTCAACCTTCACTGTGATTCTACCACCACCACTACTGCTACTACTACTAACAGCTTTATAACTATTATACGCTTGAGGTCATAATGTATTCTTCTTATTCTTCTTATTCTTCTTCTTATTCTTCTTATTCTTCTTATTCTTCTTCTTCTTCTTCTTCTTCTTCTTCTT
>JABUQX010078341.1:5000-12500 GCA_015478945.1 Trachelipus rathkii
TTAGGTTAGGTTAGGTTAGGTTAGGTTAGGTTAGATTAGGTTAGGTTAGGTTAAGTTAGGTTAGGTTAGGTTAGGTTAGGTTAGGTTAGGTTAGGTTAAGTTAGGTTAGGTTAAGTTAGGTTAGGTTAGTGTTCAAGTTGTCGAGAGTATCCAACGGCATTGTATACGTTCATTGATGTTCACATTCATGTGGAGTACAACACGCTACAAACTTTATTGTCATAGTTATAACAACTGGGTACTATTTGAGGTCACCAAGGGGGACAACTATTTTAATATTAAAAATAGCCAAGATATTCCTTTAGACAAAATGAACAAAACTAACGTGAATGCACGAAACAAAGTGTGTTGGAAGTTACGATGAATTGTAATGATTTAGAAAAGGTTTTAAAAGTAATTCTCGAAGCTTTTGAGGAGCTTGAAATTAATCAAGATATTGGATTTTCTTCAAAAACCTCAAATATTTTGAAGTCTGTAATCACGAGTGAATTCGCTATAAGTTGGATTATGACTTCCAATTTATTCTCCTTAGCCCTTCCATTATGTACTACATTTCATTATTCATCATTATTGGCAACAACTGCTGCTCTTAATCATATTGAAAATTAATGCATTTTTTTTTAAAAAGTTTTTTGCGACAACATTGATGAAAATTTATAAGTATTTTAGATGTTGTAACAAAACTTCTGCTTTCTGTTAATAAAGTATTGAAAATGCCACGTGTCACAATCAACATAAAATGAAAAAGACCTTTGTTTTGGTAAATTTGCACACAAGTTAGAGAGCAAGTATAGCCGTTTTCAGTTTTGCATTTGTGCTAAAAAAATGCTTAAGTTTTCGTTCGTTTTTGTAGAACTTAGAGCAAAATCGTAAAAAATGGTCACCAAACCTAATATATATATATATATATATATATATATATATATATATATATATATATATATATATATATATATATATATATATATATATATATATATATAAAATATATAAAAATTTATATATATATATATATATATATATATATATATATATATATATATATATATGGCCAGCATCCCGAAAAGTTCAGGCATGTAACTTGAAAACTATAACATCTACAGGAAAATAAATATCATTTTATTAATCAGGAGACATTTTTACCGCAGAAATAAAAAAAAAAATTATTTTATTCTAATATTTATTAATAAACTCCTTATTAATATTAGTAAAAATCTTCAGTGCACGCTCTGAATGAAATTGAAAGATGCATTGTCTCGAGAGAAAAAGTTGCCACACACCGCTTTATTTACGCAAAGGGAGAAAATATTATTTTTTCTTTTTATATCCTTTTTAGGGGGTTCGAGCCGACGGAGGGACAGAGGGGGACGAAGTCCCCCCGTCGTCCCCCGGTAGGCCGAGAAACCCCGACTCTATCCATCATTCTTGTTTACCCGTGGGTATTTGTCCGTTTAAAAAAAAAAATCAACATTTGGCAACTTTCCGTCCTCAGTCGTAGTGAGGGCAGTAGTAGGGCCCCCATTTTGGACGTGTTGGTCATTTTGACCAACGCTGATTTTACCTTCCCTTGACCTTTTTTGAGCCCAGTACTGCCTTTGACCTTTTTTGACCTTTACCTTTTTGGGCTTGACCTTTTTTGAGCCCCAAATTTTTTACCTGACCTTGACCTTTTTGGGCCTTTACCTTTTTGGGACTTTACCTTTTTTCGGCCAACCCTTCCGTCTTCCATGGGTCAATTTTGGCCCACGGTATTTTTGAGAACCCTAATTTTTTGAGAACCCTAATTTTTTGAGAACCCTAATTTTTTGAGAACCCTAATTTTTTGAGAACCCTAATTTTTTGGCAACCCTAATTTTTCGGCAACCCTAATTTTTTGCAACCCTTCGAAGAAGGGTTGCTATAAGCATGGACCGTCCTTGGCTCGTTGCGCAGCAACCGTTGTACGTACCAAACCTTTGGTCTTCCATGGGTCAATTTTGGCCCACCCTAATTTTTGGCCACCCTTTAGGGGCTTAGCCCTATTTTTGATATTTCGGTAACATCTACACACGCGGGCGCGCGCACACACACACACACACAGATTTACTTACACTCACACACAGATTTACACACACACACACACACACACACAGATTTACTTACACTAACACAGATTTACTTACACACACACAGATTTACTTACACTCACACACAGATTTACTTACACTCACACAGATTTACTTACACTCACACACAGATTTACTTACACACACACACAGATTTACTTACACTTACATTTACCCATAGACACTTACATTTACCCATAGACACTTACACTATGACACTTATACACACTATGTCACTTATACACACATACACTATGACACTTATACACACATTCACTATGACACTTATACACACTTACACTCACCCATAGACACTTACATATACCCATATTTATATATATATATATATTCCTACACACACACGCACACACACACACACACACACACACACACACACACACACACACACACACACACACACACACACACACTTATACACACATTCACTATGACACTTATACACACATTCACTATGACACTTACATTTACCCATAGACACTTACATTTACACTTATACACATGCATTTACACTTATACACACGTACAAACACACTGCCAACCCTTTGGTCGTCCATGGGTCAATTTTGACCCACGGTAATTTTTTGTCCTTCCTTTAGGGACTTAGCCCTTTTTTGATGTCTTAACCTTGTTTGACCATGATATTTCGGCCTTGACCTTGACAGATACCGTGGGTCGGTGCACGTACGCTAACTGATGGCTTTGATGGTTCCCAATCACCGTAAGAAGTATCTAGTGATGTTCTATGAGTATTCTATGAGTGCCAGGTGAGTGCCAGGTGAGTGCCAAGTGAGTGCCAATGAGTGCCAATGAGTGCCAAGTGAGTGCCAATGAGTGCCAAGTGAGTGCCACATAGTGCCAAGTGAGTGCCACATAGTGCCAACTGAGTGCCACTTTTTTCAAGCCTTTTCTAGAATAGCCTAATATGGGTGTCTACCCCTAGGTAATAAGGTATGAGGAATCGATTGAGGTGTATATTACAATCTGCTAGAATGCTTCCTACTATGAGTTAGTATTTTTATAACACTTATAAGCACTTACACTCTCCATAGACACTTACATTAAACCATATACACTTACACTCACACCCACACACAGGTACACTTACACTTACACTCACACACTCGATATTTTGATGCCTCAGCATTAATGCCTCAGCAATGATGCCTCAGCATTAATGCCGCAGCATTGATGCCTCAGCATTAATGCCTCAGCATTGATGCCTCAGCATTAATGTCTCAGCATTGATGCCTCAACTTTGAAGGTTCATCTTTGATGACTCATCTTTGATGACGTCATCTTTGATACCATCTATATTGATGATTCATCTTTGATGAAATCATCTTTGATGGCTCATCTCTACCCACATCATAGAACAGAGTTAATATTAATGTCTTCCCCCGTTCATAAGCTGCCCACCAGGCCGCAGCAAAAGCATACCCATCCCCCCTTGGTGTTAGGTATTTACACCTTTATTGTATGTAATGTTAATGAATATGTGAGTTAAAGCAGTAAAACATATGAGTTAAAGCAGTAAAACATGAGTTAAAGCAGTAAAACATGAGTTAAAGCAGTAAAGCAGTAAAACAAAAGCATACTAATCCCCCCTAGGTGTTAGGTAACACCTCTATTGATTTACTGATTTACTGCTTTAAGGTATGTAAGGTTAATAAATATGTGAGTTAAAGCAGTAAAACATATAAGTTAAAACAGTAAAACATGAGTTAAAGCAGTAAAACATCTGAGTTAAAGCAGTAAAGCAGTAAGAAAGCATACTAATCCCCCTAGGTGTTAGGTAACACCTTTATTGATTTACTGATTTACTGCTTTAAGGTATGTAATGTTAATGTTTTTAATAAAATTTCATACAGTTGTAGTAAAATAAAATGTTTATATATCAGGACTTTTTCTTCTTACGTACAGTTGTATAAAAATGTTTTATAAATTAAAAGTATTAAGTAAAAAGTATTAAGTAAAAAATAATGTTAATAAATATATGTGTTAAATAATAGGTCTGTAATGATTTACAGTTTTAGGTTCGCGAAAATGTTTTTAATAAAAAATGTTTAAGTATGAAATAAAATGAATGACTTATAGTATATATTTTTCATTCGCGCGGCGGGTCGCATCGCGGGTGCGGGGCCTCCATCCTTTGCGGGGAGGGGGCTTGCTGCGGCCTGGTGGGCAACTTATGACTGGAGGGAAGACATTAATGTGCTCTGATTGTTCTATGATGTGGGTGGAAATTGGTATCAAAAGATGATTACCATCAAAGATGAATCATCAATATGAATAATTTCAAGATGACGTCATCAAAAAGATGTGGTCATCAAAGATGAATTGCTTCAAGTGAGGCATCAATGCTGAACATTGCTGCTGAGGCATCAATGCTGAGGCAATCAATGCTGAGGCATCAATGCTGCGACATGCGAGCATCGTACTGGTTTGTGTGCTGAAGGTACATCAAATCGAGTGCCAATGCAGCATGTGAGTTGTAATGTGGGTCTTGATATGGTTTGAATGGTATTATGGAAATGTGGGTAACGCCAAGTGTTATAAAGCCCAACCATGGTAGGAAGCATTCTAGCAGCATTGTAATGCTACGCCAGTCATTCTCATACTGCCAATGCACCTAGGGGCGACACCATATTAAACTATTCTAAAGAAACACTGAAAAGAAAAAAAGTGGCTTTCAGTGGCACTATGTGGCACTCACCTGGCACGCACTCACTGGCACTCATTGGCACTCACTGTCATTGGCATCGACCGGCGCACTCACCTGTGCTCATAGCTCTCATAGAGGCACTAATAGAACATCATAAATACTTCTTACGGTGGAGGCTCATCAAAGCAATCAAAAATTAGCGTGGGTGCGTCGATACGGTCTGTCAGGTCCAGAGCAATATCATCGTGGAGATGGAACATCAGGGCCAATCCCCAAGGAGAGGACGTGGTCAAATGACCATGAACGATAAAGGAATTGTGTAGTAATATTTATACGTATTCATACTATAGCGCGTCGCAGATGTGGAAGCCAAATGCTTGATCTATGGAGCAAATGTATAAAGTGGCCTGTGTGCTGCAAGTGTCGCCGTGAGCTGTATTGTATAAGTATTGACCCGTGGCTGTAATGCTGCAATGTGTGGCTGGCCCGCTGGCCTGTATGCCAGTGTGGCTCAATGTACGTTCAATGATGCATATTGATGCAAGTGCTCCAGACAAATAGCAGGTGGGTGTGCTGGAGTGACGCAAAATGTCGCCAGTGAGCTGGTATTTCGCCAGGCGCCAGCGTATTGCGCAAAGCGACGCCAGGTGGCAAAGTGGCAAGTGTCTGGAGCCGCTGTAAAGTGTCTGCATGGAGTAAATGGCAGAGGTGGCCAGCAAGCCAGCTCTGTGCCTGTGTGCAGCGTAAATCTGGCGTGGCGGTAACCCGAAACAAGCGCTCTGTGGCCCGAAATGCAAGCATCTGTATTGGTGCGATATACTTCATCTGGCTGGTATGGCGCTGCGCAAAAATGCTGTGACAGGCATGGCAAAAAGCCATCTGGCTGGCTATTGCCGAAGCGGTAATCAACGCAATAAATGTCTGTGTAGTATGCGCGCAAATCAGCAATGTAATGGCCTGGCTGTACGCATTATCTTCGTGTCTTAGTCTTAATATCAAAAATGACTAAGCTAAGAGTATTAAAATACCGTGTTTAAATCGACCCACATGATCAGAAATGGGTCAAATGGGGAAGATTAAATACATTTGGCGTGCTGACATAACAAATTGGCTAACCCTTCTTCGGAGGGATTGTAAAAATCGGACCTCATGGTCTGTAAAAACAGAGTTCTCAAAAATAGGGTTCTCTCAAAAATTAAATTCTCAAGAGGATTCTCAAACTAAATGGTGAAAATTGACCCATGAAAGACATTGTAAATCAATTGAAGAAACTTAAGATTAGAAATTGGACTATTAAAGTTCAGCAAAGGCAAGTCAAATCAGAGCATCAGCGTTGGTCAAATGATATACGGCAAAATGATTACTGAGGCATCTTCGAATTGTCAAAAAACTGTAATTTTTTCAACATTTTTAACAATTTACAATTTTTTTAAAGAAAGCGTTATTTTTATTTTTTTTTTATTTCTGCGGTAAAAATGTCTCCTGATTAATAAAATGATATTTATTTTCGTGTACCTGTTATAGTTTTCTAGTTACATGCCTGAACTTTTCGGGATGCTGACCATATATATATATATATACATACATATATATATATATATATATATATATATATATATATATATATATATCTTATATATATATATATATATATATATATATATATATATATATATATGCTATATATATATATATATATATAATATATATACTATATATATATATATATATATATATATATATATATATATATATATATATATATATATATATATATAGGTGTAAGGAAGGGGTTAGGGGGACTTTTCTCCCTAAATATGAAAATAAATTTGTTTTGAAAATCATTAAGTTAGTAATTAATGATTAAAGTGTACTTAATTTTCCTTTAATTTTAAAAAAAATATGTATTAAGAAACTAAAAATGAATGTTAACTACAACTTTTAAGTTTTCCATAAAGATTGTTAATAAATATTGATAAAGAAAATGACAAATTAATATTCTCGAATCTGAGGTAGACAAACCTAGCAACCTAGCAACTCAAGGCTCTGTAGTCAGTGGGGTGCCATTAATTTAAGTGATTCATAAACCTTTCTAGATTTTCTGAGTTTAATTAAATACAGTCTCCTTGTGCATACGTTTGTGTTTACAAACAACTAAAGGGGCTCACTGTTTACCTTTTCCCACCAACTTCATAACAATTCAGTTTCTGCGCATACCAAAGTAATTAAAAATAGAACATTCATTTCGTAAAAATTTTAGACTATAATGTTTTGTTGCACACATGACTTACCTTTGAAAGGTAAAGATCTACATCAATGTGTTCCCAAGGACTTGATTCACACGAGGAGTGAAGGAGGCGTCGATAATAATTTGAAACAGCTTCTAGAAAGGCAAGAAAAATTCCACGTATATATATCTTCGGAAATTAAAGGAGAACTTATTGCTCTATTCGGGTCGGTTATTAAAGAAGATGATATCATTAAGAACGCAAGAATGCTTGTGCCAACAGTATACTAGCAAAATGGGAAGAAAGGTCACATCAGGAACGGAATAGCTGTCAATTGATGTTTGATCTTTTTACGACAAAAAAATATGCCGTGAGACTTTCTCAGTTTTGGAATTGGCTACAATGGACACTGACTATATATACTTAACTACAATGAATAACTTTCTACGGAACTAAGGCTATAATGTAGATAAATAAGTTGAAG
>JABUQX010078341.1:17500-30840 GCA_015478945.1 Trachelipus rathkii
TATATATATATATATATATATATATATATATATATATATATATATATATATATATATATATATATAATAAATATATATATATATATATATATATATATATATATATATATATATATATATATATATATATATATATATATATATATATATATATATATATATATATATATATATATATATATATATATATATATATATATATATATAATATAATATATATATATATAAATATATAAAATATATATATATTATATATATATATATAAGGCATGGGTTAATGAAGAATTATATGGAGACTCCTTTCAGGAATATGAAATAGACGGATATTCACTTTATTTATACCAGCGTAGAGGAAAGAAGGGTGGTGGTGTGGCGCTTTATATTAAAAGCAATATTCAATCTGTACTAATGACTGACTTTAAAATTAATCATGATATTGAATCAGTGTGGGTAGATATCCTTATATACAATAAATCATATAGAATAGGGGCATTTTATAGACCTCCTGGCCAGAGTCCAGAATTAGATGCTGAAATTGTGAAAGAAATTGAGACAGCATGCCACAGTAATGAAAAAGGTATAGTCATAATGGGTGATTTTAATTTTCCTGGCATTCATTGGGATTCCTTGTCTAATATGGACTGTAGTAGTTCTGCATTCATAAATTGTATACTAGATAACTTTTTGACCCAGATGGTCCAAGAACCCACAAGATACGATGCACTATTAGACAATATTAACTAATGATGAAAGTATGGTGGATGAAGTTAGAGTTGAGGAGAATTTAGGTAGTGACCATAATATAATTAGATTTAACATGAATGTGATATATATCTGGGCCCAAATTGCAAGTTAATAAGGAAAAGATACATTGAATTTTAAAATGAAAGTAAAAAATTATGTTAAACAAAGACAAAGTTTAAAGACCAAAACTGTTTTATCATGTGGGAACATTTTATAGAAAATTTTAATGAATATTCAGTCAGTATGTTTTAAAGATAAACCCATTAGGGTGGCGAAGAGAAAACCTGTTTGGTGGAATGGAGAGATAAGAGAGAAAATTAATGAAAAGCGCAGATGTTTTAAAATATTCAAAGGTAGTAAATAGGGAAGATGATTTAGAAAATTATAGGAAAAATAGAAATGAACTTAACCAGTCAATAAGAAAGGCAAAGAGAGAGGCAGAAATTAATTTAGCAAGGAATAGTAATAAGAACCTGAAGAAGTTTTTAGCTTTTATAAATTTAAAAGTAAGAATAGGACAATTGGTCCAATTAAAATTGATGAAAATTTAGTGAGTTCAGATAAGGAGTTGGCCAACATTTTCAATGCTTATTTTGCTTCAGTGTTTACAGAGGAAAGATTAGATAATAGTTCAGAGACTAATAGTTCTTGTATGCATGTAATAAATAGACTTACAGAATTTGAATTTGATGTAAAAGATATTAAACGTTTATTAGATCATATTGATCCAAGTAAAGCTGCAAGCCCTGATGGTATATATGGTAGAATTCTGAAGAAGGGTAGTATAAGCATTGCAAAGGCAATGTATTTGATTTTTAAGCAAATCTATAACATTTGGTGAGGTACCAGATGACTGGAAAACAGCATATGCTGTGCCTATTTATAAGAAAGGTAGTAAGGAAGATTTGGGAAATTATAGGCCAGTTAGCTTAACATCTCTGGTTGTAAAGGCTCTGGAAAAGTTACTGAAAGGTCATATAGAGAAATATTTAGAAGATAACAAGGTATTGTATGACTCCCAGCATGGTTTCAGAAAGGGTAGGTCATGTCAGACAAACCTTTTAGAATTTATGGAATACATTACTGACTGCATTGACCGAGGAGATCCAGTTGATATTGTATATTTAGACTTTAGTAAAGCTTTTGATAAGGTTCCCCACATAAGGCTGATGAAAAGGTTATTGCAATGTGGTATAGGTGGAGTGGTACATGGTTGGATTAAAGAGTGGTTGTGGAATAGAAAGCAGTGTGTACAACTAAATGGGAATAAATCATCATGGGAAATAGTGAAGAGTGGTGTCCCACAGGGTTCATTGCTGGGGCCACTATTGTTCCTCATATATATAAATGATTTAGACCAGGGACTTAAATGCAAGGTTTCTAAGTTTGCAGATGATACTAAAGTGGCCACCTCAGTTAGGAATAGTGAAGGATGTTTAAAGATTCAAAATGATCTTGATAAACTTCTTGGGTGGGCAGATAAGTGGCAAATAAATTTTAATAGTAAAAAATGTAAGGTTCTTCACCTAGGTTACTCAAATAAAAGTTTTAACTACGATATGAATGGGGAGTGGCTTGAGTCTGTGGACCAAGAAAAAGATTTAGGTGTGATTATAAGCAGTAATTTGAAAGTAGCTAATCAATGTTTGGAAGCTAGAAATAAAGCTAATAAGATGCTGGGCATAATAAATCGCAATGTTGTTTACAAGAGCAAGGAAGTAATAAGTAAACTGTATAATAGCTATGTTAGGCCAGTAATAGAGTATTGTGCACAAGTTTGGGCCCCTTATTTAAAGAAAGACTTAGATATGCTAGAGAGAGTGCAACATAGAGCAACAAGGATGATTTCTGGGTTTGAGGGTAAGAGCTATGAGGAGAGGCTGAAGGAGTTAGGAATGTTTTCTGTAGAAAGGCGATTTCTCAGAGGTTTCTAAGTTTGCAGATGATACTAAAGTGGCCACCTCAGTTAGGAATAGTGAAGGATGCATAAAGATTCAAAATGATCTTGATAAACTTCTTGGGTGGGCAGATAAGTGGCAAATGAATTTTAATAGTAAAAAGTGTAAGGTTCTTCACCTAGGTTACTCAAATAAAAGTTTTAACTACGATATGAATGGGGATTGGCTAGAGTCTGTGGACCAAGAAAAAGATTTAGGTGTGATTATAAGCAGTAATTTGAAAGTAGCTAATCAGTGTTTAGAAGCTAGAAATAAAGCTAATAAGATGCTGGGCATAATAAATCGCAATGTTGTTTACAAGAGCAAGGAAGTAATAAGTAAACTGTATAATAGCTATGTTAGGCCAGTAATAGAGTATTGTGCACAAGTTTGGGCCCCTTATTTAAAGAAAGACTTAGATATGCTAGAGAGGTGCAACGTGGGAAACAACTAGGATGATTTCTGGGTTTGAGGGTAAGAGCTATGAGGAGGCTGAAGGAGTTAGGAATGTTTTCTGTAGAAAGGCGATTTCTCAGAGGGGACATGATACAAGTCTACAAAATATTTGCATCTATTGATAATACAGAGACCAATAAATTTTTCATAGTAGAGCATGGACAGGTGACCAGAGGGCATAATAAGAAAATTAAGAAGAAAGCATGCCATCTTGATGTAAGCGTAAAATTTCAGTAATAGGGTTGTTAGAGAATTTTGGAATAGGCTGCCACAGGAGGTTGTTGAGTGTGACTCGATTGCAACATTTAAGAAAGGGTTAGATTCATTTATGGATGGGTTGGGTATCATATAATATATTGACGAAGCCAAATTGGCGGGTTTTTAGTTATAGTAGTTATTAATGTTAGATGGCCTGTGTGACCATAACTTAGTTATTAATGCATGTGGATGGTTTGGGTATCATATATATGTATATATGTATATGTGTGTATATATATGTGTATATATATGTGTATATATATGTATATGTGTGTGTATATCATTAGTTTTGACTAAGCCAAATTGGTGGATTTGTAGTTACAGTAGTTGACAAGCCCCTAGGGTGCTTTATTGGTTGCATGAGCATGTTTGGGTAGTGGGTTGACTGGGACAGTCTCGATAGGCCCATGTGGCTTCTTAGTGTCTCTATATATGTGATATGTGTGATGTGATATATATATATATATATATATATATATATATATATATATATATATATATATATATATATATATATATATATATATATATATATATATATATATATATATATATATATATATATATATACTATTTATATATATGTGATATATATATATATATATATATATATATATATATATATATATATATATTGATAATTAAAGGCCAAGCAAATCATCAAAACATTTTAGTTTTTAGTTGGCTGCTTTTACGGAATCATTATAAAATAATTATTAAGGAAGAAATATTAAGTACAGTAGATTTTAAAACTGTAAAATGTTTTAAAGCAGACTTCGCATAAAATAAAAGAAATGGCAAGCCAGTGCACCCAACTTATCTTAATCTAAAATATTATATTTTCCCAATTGTCTCCCATAAACTTTGTTCCATTTAATTTATTTCAGGGAAACGATGAGTACATAAGAACCTAAAAGTGTTCAAGATGACTAGAAGGATACAAGCACATGTATGGCCAACCTAGTATTCCGAATATAACAAAGAAATAGTAAATTCTGCAGAAATGAAAATATTATTTATAATCTATTCTTCAAAGTTGTTTGTAATATTTTACTAATTAATTAATAATAGCTTATAAAATTTATGACGAGTTAAGAACACAGAATGTTTTCATATTTGTTTCTTAATCCGCTATATTTCTTATCAGTATTTATTAATATCCACTTTGTTATGAGAATATCAATTTTTGGAAACCAGAAGTATCCAGCTATTGGCTGGGTACGAACCGTATAAATTTTGAACCATGTCTACTCTTAATACGTGCGAGGTTCTGTTTGGAGTTTTTACTAGGGTAACTATTGTAGCATTTTTAATGCTAGATTTAGCATTTTATATTTGAATGTAGCATTATTTTTTTACATCTAGAATTAGCATTAAATATATAAAAAATTATTATATATTAGCATTTTAGCATTTAAAATGCTAAAATGCTAATATATAATACATTTTTATATATTTAATGCTAATTCTAGATGTAAAAAAATAATGCTAAATTCAAATACAAAGTGCTAAATTTAAACATTAAGGCGTTTTCGAGTATCACTTTACAGATGAAATGAAAAGTTGGGAAATACTAGAAAGTGCTTCCATTTTGCAAGATTTTATGCACAAACTTAGGAAAATGCGCATCCAAACGTTAAGATTTCCCCTAAAATACGATACAGGTTGCATTGTCCTCCGTCTTACCGAGTTAAGGACATGCTAACGCAACTTAATGTAAACATAACAAGATGGCGGCGTAGTAGCGTTGATTTGATGAACGTTTCATTCATGGAAAATTAACTTTAATATTTAATTTCCTTCCAAATAGCAAATTCCAGTCAATAGTTGATCAATCATTTGTAATAAAAACATTTGTTATTTTTTTAATTTTGTTTATTTTCAAAAGTTTGTTAAATCAAACATCTGATCAAAAAAATATTTGTAAACAATTCGGTTCGAATGCCCGTAAATTCGTGCTTAAATACTGGATTAGCATTTCTTATCGAGCGTTAGCACAAATGCAAAATGGAAAGTTGCTTTAAATATAAACATTTAGCATATTTTTACTTGTTTAGCATTGTTAGCATTATTTTTACTGAGATTTATTATTCTGGCCAAAGTTGTCAACAATGGTTTGAACTCAAGTTTTTGTTGCTAAGAGACAACAATTTCGAAAGTTATTAATTAGATATGGTTTGTTATTTGATAAGTTTTATAATTGGGAATGGTCATATTTGTTTTGTGAAAAATTATTTATTTAACATTTTTTTCCTAAAGGTTACAGACCCAAACTCTTCCACTCGTTAAAATGGTTGTTAAAATTGTCTATATGTTTAGTTTTTCATGTTCAAAGTCTAGCTATTATTATTAATTATCTTATTATTATTATTCTTATTATATTATTATTATTATTATTATTATTATTATTATTATTATTATTATATACAGTAAACATCACTGTTCACGTGCGGACCCTATTAAAGGAGGGAGTGTACTCAATTTACATATGAGTAAGACGAAGCTAAACCCACGGAGAGAATAGCTGGCACTCTATATTTTTATAGGCCTATATTACCTCTACCGTCAATTCAATAGATTATTGTTAAAGGAATAGTTCGGAAAAGGTAATCCTATTCAAGATATGGATATATTTAAGAAAAAAGAATAGATTTATATATTCCCATCAAAACAAGGTTGCCATTCTTGTAATCTTTAAAGAATGTATTCAAATTCTATGCAATTCATATTAAATGAAAAACATTTATGCATAAAGTGTAAGAAAATAATTTAGTACGTATGTTTTATATGTTACTGATAGTATCACTTTTTTTTTTTTTAATAAATAATAGGCCATGATGCTACATGCATGGCAGGTTGGTGTACATGCGAATCACAGACAACTCACTGAAGGACGCTCGCTTCTAAATTCACCTGCTGGTTTTGTTAAAGTCCTCTGGAAATCTATCAAAATTTTAGCCTAACCTGCCTTTATTCTCGAAAACTATTGCTAAATGCCTGCAGCAAAGATTATAGTTATGAATTTTAATGGCAACATCGAGGCTTTACAGGTTTGAGGACTTAGGTTTACCAGAACGTGATGCATAATCCGCTGCAGGCATTAAATAGTTTCTGAAAATAAAGCTAGGTTAGGCTAAATTTTGATAGATTTCACAGAGGAACAATCTTAAAAACCAGCAGTGAATTAGAAGCGAGCGCTTCAGTGAGTTGTCTGTGTATCATGTAACATGCCAACCTGTCATGCAGTAAGCAATGGATTCCAGTTTATAAAAAAAAAAAAACAGTGAATTATATATAACTATATAAACATACTGTACTAAATTATTTTCTTACATTTATGCATAAATGTTTTTTAATCATGAATTGCATGAAATTTGATAATAACACTTCTTTAAAAATACAAGATCATGCAACCTGTTTGACTGGGAATATTATACAAATCTTATTTCTTTTTTCCTAAAATATCACTACTGATAAGATTACCCTTTTCCGAACTATTACCTCTTTAACCAATAATGCCTATGAATTGACGGTAGATGTGAGATATAGCGCCTATTAAAATATATAGAGTGCTAAGGCTTATTGCTCTCCGTGTGTAGCTTCGCCTACTATAGAGAGTAATAATTGAGTACCTTAACTCCCTCCTTTAGATACGGGTCTGCGCGCTTGAAGTCAGTGATTTTACTGTAATAATAATATTAATTAATAATTCAGAAATATAATCAATAATGAATAATAATAATAATATACTAATAATAGATAATTTAAGTATAATTAGATAATAATAGCTACAAGATTCATTTGAAACCATGAAAAACTAAACATACTCGATCCATATTTAACAACCATTTTAACGAGATGGAAGAGTTTGGGTGTCTGTAACTCTTTAGGCATAAGAAAAATGTTTAAATAAAGTAATTTTTCAACAAAACAAATATTCGTACCTATTCCCGATTATAAAACTTATCGAAGATAGAAACCATTATATTAATTAATACTTTTCGAAATTGTTGGCTCTTAGCAACCAAACTTTGAGGTTCAAACCATGTTGACACTTTTTGACACAGAATATAATTGCTAAAATCTGCAGAAATATAAGCTAACAATGCCTAAAAATAAAAATTGCTAATGTTTATATTTTAAGAGCAAGCTTTCCATTCTGCATTTGTGCTAACGCTCGATTAATAATGCTAATTCCAGTCTGAGCATGAAATTCCAGCATATATCGTACATTTGTTTACAAATATTTGTGATCAACTATGAAATGAATCACATCTTACAAAGAACACAAACCCAAAAAAAAATAACCAATCTGGGTTTTTTACAAATGCATTGAATCACATTGTCGAATGGAATTTTTCGACTTGTGAAGAAAATTAAATTTTACAAGTTAATCTTCATTATGAAACGTTCATCAAAGTCACTGATCTACACGCCGCCATCTTGTTGTTTACATAAGTTCGTTAGCATTTTCCTAAAATCGGCAAGCAACGGGAAATAGCAACCTTATATAATTAAGGAACTTCTTTACGTTTGGTGAGCATTTCCTAAATTTTGTGTGCTAAAATCTGGCTAAATGGAAGGCAAGCTTATAGCATTTTCCTAAATTTCGTTAGCAAAAGTGAATAATCGAAAACGCCTTAACTGTTTAATTTAGCACTTTGTATTTGAATTTAGCATTATTTTTTTACATCTTAGAATTATGCATAAATATATTAAATGATTATAATTACATTTTATGCATTTTATTAAATATAGGTCCTTCTAATCGTATCCTTTAAGTTCGTGCATTGTTAATGCTAATTCTAATGTAAAAAATAAAAACAAATAAAATATAAAATGCTAAATCTAGCATTAAAAGTGGCACACGATATTACCCTAGTAAAAACCCAAACAGAACCTCGCACGTATTAAGAGTAGACATGGTTCAAAATTTATACGGTTCGTACCCAGCCAATAGCTGGATACTTCTGGTTTCCAAAAATTGATATTCTCATAACCCCCTAAAGTGATATTTATAAATATCTGTTATGATAATATCGCGGTTTTAAGATTGCTAAGACGAAAAATCTTCGTCGGATTTTTGTCTTAACTCGTCAATATTTTAAGCTAATTAATAATTAGTTAAAATATTACAAACAACTTTGAAGAATTGTTAAAGTTATAATATAGTATTCATTTCTGCAGAATTTACATAAATTCTTGTCTTCTAAACGTAAGACTGGTTTTACCATCATCCATTGCGATTTTATACATTGTAAGTCATTCTTGGAACAATCTTTAGGTTCTTAATGTACTTTCACGTTTCGCCTGAAATAAATTAAATGAACAAAGGTTATGGGAGAACCAATTGGGAAAAAATATAATAATTTTAGATTTAAGAGTAATTGGGTGCACTGCTTGCCATTTAACATTAAATTTTTGAATATTGAAAGAAAACAATTACAGTTTTTAAATTGGGGTTTGTAAAAGAATGTGTATACATCTCTCTCTAACGATTTTCTACTTTACTACGCATTTTTTAAAGCATTAAAAACAAAAAAACAAAAACAAAAACAAATGTTAATATATAAAAGTCAGAAAGAGATCCAAATTACATATATATTAATATAGTATATATAATAGAATAATATAATCTTATGATATATATATATAGAATATATATATATATATATATGATATATATTACACATCACACATATCACACTAAAGAGCACACTAAAGAAGCCAACATGGGTCCTATCGAGAACTGTCCCAGTCAACCCACTAACCAAACATGCTCAGCAAATCCACAAAGCACCCTAGGGTGGCTTGTCAATTTTTGTAACTACAAATCCTACCTATTTGGCTTAGTCAAAACTAATGATATATCTATATACAAACAACATATATAAAACACATATATATACACATTATAATACACTACATAACATATACATATCTATATGACACCATTAAGCCATCCACAATGCATTATAACTAAGTTTTATGGTCACACAGGCCCATCTACACATAAAACTACTATAAACTAAAACCCGCAAATCTGGCTTCGTCAATATAATAGAACCCAACCCATCCATAAATGAATAACCTTTTCTTAAAAGTTTGCAGTCGAGTCACACACTCAACAACCTCCGTGGCAGCCTAATTCCAAAATTTAAACAAACCACTATTACGATTGCATTGCTTCTTATATCAAATGGCATCTTCTTTCTTAATTTTCTTTATGCCCCCTGGCACCTGTCCAGGCTCTACTATGAAAAATTATGGGTCTCTGTAATTATACAATAGGATGCAAAATATCTGTAGTACTTGTATCTATGTCCCCTCTGAGAATATTCGCTTCTTAACAGAAACATTCCTAACTCTTCACCTCTCCTCATAGCTCTACCCTCATACCCAGAAATCATCCTAGTTGCTCTTCGTTACACTCTCCTAGCATATCTAAGTCTTCTAATAGAGGAGCCCAAACTTGTGCACAAGACTCTATTACTGGCCTAACATAGGCCAGGCACAGACTGCAGCCCTTGCTCTTGACAACATTTGCGATTATTTGCCCAGCATCTTAATTAGCTTTATTCCCAAGCTTCCAAACACTGATTAGTCTACTTTCAAATTATCTGTTTATAACTACACCTAAATCTTGTTTCTGTCCACAGATCTCACAGCAATCCCCATTCAATCGTATTTAAAACTTTTTATTGAGAAACTGGGTGAAGAACCTTACACTTTTTACTATTAAATTCATCATAAACCACTTATCTGCCCACCCAAGAAGTTATTTTTTTTTTTCTATTTCCTTTATTCTAGAGCTTCACTATCCTAACTGAGGTGCCACTTTAGTATCATCTGCAAACTGAGAAACCTTGCATGTAAATCGCCTTTCTACAGGAAAACATTCCTAACTCCTTCAGCCTCTGTTCATAGCTCTTACCCTCGAACCCTATGAAATCATTCCTTTGTTGCTTTCTATTTGCACTCTCTCTAGCATATCTATATCCTTTTCTTAAATAATGGCCCAAACTTGTGCACAATACTCTAATAGGCCTAATATAGCAATTTATACAGTTTACTTATTATTCCTTGCCTTGTAAATCAACATTTGCGATTTTATAGCCACAATCTTATTAGCTTGTATCTCGCTAGCTCCAAACATTGATTAGCTACTTTCAAATACTGCTTATCAATCACACCTAAATCTTTTTTCTTGGTCCACAGACTCAGCCACTCCCCATTATATCGTAGTTTTAAAACTTTTATTTGAATACTCTAGGTGAAGAACCTTACACGTTTTACTATTTAAAAGTTAATTTGCCACTTATCTCGCCACCCAAGAATCGTTATAAGATTCATTTGAAATCTACGCATCCTCACTATTGCCTATCCTCAACTGAAGTGGCCACTTTAGTATCATCTATGCAAACAAAAGTAAATCCTTGCATTTTAAAGTCCTAGTATTATATATATATATAAGAACAATAGTGGCCCAGCACTGAACCCTGTGGGACAGCGCCACTGCTTCACATTTCCCATGATATTTATCCCATTTAGTGTTTACACACTGTTGCTGATTCGCAACCAACTCTTTAATCCATACCATGTTACGACTCGTCCCTACCACATTGCAATAACTTTTTTCATCAGCCATTGGGAGTGTGTGGGAACCCTATCAAAAGCTTACTATTAAGTCTAAGATTATACAAATCGAACTGGGATCTCTCGGGTCAATTGCATCAGTGAATTGTATTCCAAAATTTCTAAAAGTTTGTCTGTCACATGACTATCCCTTTTCTGAAACCAATGCTGGGTAGTCTATACAATACGTGTATCTTCTAAATATCTCTATATGACCTTTCAGTTAACTTTTCCAGAGCCTTTACAATACGGCAGAGATGTTAGTCTAACGGCCCTACTAGATTTCAATCTCCTTATGACCTTTCTTATTAAATAGTGCTACAACATAGTGCTCGTTTCCGGCAGTCATCTGGTAACCGTCACCAATTGTTATAGATTGCTAAAAATCAAATACACAGTGCCTTTGGTCTAATGTTAAGTAACGACCCTCTTTCAGTGAATTTCTAACACATAGATATGTCAATCAGGGCCTTGCGAGCTTTACTTGGCATCAATTATGGTCTAATAAACTTTTAAGTATCTTTTACATGTCAAAGTCAATTTCTGTGAAGTCTATTTTGTACATGCACTTACAGATAAACGTATTAGTCCTGGTGACTATTATTAGAGCGGCCTCTTTATAAATCGTAACTGAGAAGCATAAAGTAACATTTGAAATGTTGACAACTCCTATCTGAACTCATTCCCATAAGAATTCAAATCAATTTTTTAATTGGGACCAAGTTGTCCTATTTCTTAACTTTATAAATTTATAGAAAGCTAAAAAACTTCTTCAGGTTTCTTATTACTTATTTCTTGCTAATTAAATTTTCGCTCTTCTCTTGCCTTTCCTTATTGACTGGTAGTTTCATTTCTAGTTTTTTTCCTAAAATGGTTTCTAAATCATCTTCCCTGATACTACTCTTGAATATTTTAAAACATCGCTTTTTATCTTAATTGTTCTTCTCTTATCTCTCTATTCCATTAAATAGGTTTTCTCTTCGCCACCCTAATGGGGTTTATCTTTAAAACATACGACTTGAAATATCAATGTAAAATTGTGTTTAAGAATGTTTCCCACATAGTAAAAAGTTTTGGTTCTTTAAACTCTTTACCAGTCAGTTTATACTAAAGCCGCTCGGAAATTGGTAAAATCGCCATTTCGGTAAATCCTATGACTTCCTTATTAACTTTGCATTTGGGCCCCAGATATCATCATTCATAGAAAGTAATCTAATTATAGTTATGGTCACTAGAGTGTCCTACATTCTCCTCAAGCTTCTAACTGCTATCCACCATATCTTTTCAATCATTAGTTAATATTAAGTCTAATATGCATTCGTATCTTGGTGGTGTTCTTCGGACAATGCTGGTTCCAAAAAGTTATCTAGTTATACGCAATTTATGAATGCAGAACGCTACTACGGTCCATATTAGACAAGGGAATCTCAATGAATGCCAGGACAAATTAAGAATCAACCCATTATGACTTATATCCTTTGTTTCATTTACTGAGTGGCATGCGTCTCAATTTCTTTCACAATCAGCATCTTAATTCCTTGGACTCTGGCAGAGGTCTATAACTAACCCCTATCTATAGATTATTGTATATAATGATGGGATATTCTACCACACTGATTCAATATCATTGTGATTAATTGTTTTAAAAAGTCAGTCATAGTACAGAGGATATATTTGCTGGTTTAACATAACAGCGCCTACATCCACCACCCTTCTCTTCCTCTACGCTGGTACCCATACAATAAATGTGAATATCCCTCTATTTCATAATCCTGGTATTAGTGCTCCATTATAATTTCTTCATTAACCCAGCCCATATATATAGTATATATAATATATATAATATTAATATATATATATATAGTATATATAATATATATATATTATTATATATATATATATATATATAATATTTATATATATATATAGTATAATATATAAATATATAGTATAATATATATTTATATAAGAATATACTATTATACATATATATATATATTTGCGGGTTTTTTTGTTGGTGTGGTTGTGTTGTATTGGGCTGTGTTGTTTTATTCCCATGCGGGGTTTGTGTTAGCTTGGTTGGTGCTGTGTGGTTAAGTGCGGGGGTTTTGCTTGTGTGCTTGTGGTTTTTGTGGTTTGATGGTTGCGTTGTTTCTTTTACCCTAATATATATAATATAATATAATATATATATATATATAATTAATAATATAATATATATATATATATATAAATAATATATATAGATATATATAGTATATATTATATATATATATTCAAGAAGTTCTCTCCATGGCTTTCCAACAAACC
>JABUQX010078342.1:0-20000 GCA_015478945.1 Trachelipus rathkii
GAGAGAGAGATATATAATATATATATAATATACAATATTACATCCATAAACATATATATATATATATATATATATATATATACATATATATAAAATACTATATATAATATATATATAATTATTATATATTATATATATATATATAATATAATATATTATAGTATATATACATATATAATATATATATTATATATATATTATATATATATATATATATATTAATATATATATATATAATATATATATATCTATATATTATATATATTTATTATAATATATATATATATATATATTATTATATATATATATATATATATATATATATATATATATATTATATTTATATATTAGTATATGTATGAGCTGTATGTGTTAGGTAAATATATTATATAATTCATGTGTCTTTTATCCTGGTCCATATCATAATCGCTATCGATCTGCATGAATCCGAAACACATTTCAGAAAAATCAAAATAAAACTATATTGATCAAAATAAAACTATTTTAATAAAAGAGCTCACCACCTTTAAAAATTTAAAAAATTTAAATCTATGCTACCTAACGTAACTTAAAATAACCTATCTTAGACGTAATATAGCCTCACGTTAAACTTAAGCCAAACTGTAGAATATTAGATAATTTAATTTCACTTTCAATCGTTTCAATAAACAACAAAACAACAATTATAAATGTATTTTTGAAATAGCCTTCCAACTTTTGCACACTATGTCCCGCGCCGTTCCAATATTTGTCGATAACGTAACTATGAAAAAAAATTGACTTTCAGCTCATTGGACAGGGAAATGGACATGAGGCTATACTAATATTATATATTATATATATATTATATTAATATATATATTATATATATTATATAAATATATATATATATATATTAATATATACTGGCATAATTTAAGATTGTGATCAGTAGAAAATTTTTGCGAATAATGTTGACTCAAGCCGCGTGAGTCGCTATAGGGTCGACTCGCGCTGAGTACAAGAGTAGAGTTGACTCACTATTAAATATATATATAATATTACTATATATATAATATATATATATATATATATATATATTATATATATATATATATGATATATATATATTATTATATTATACATATAAAGTGTTTTATGATTTAATGAACTAACAAACCCTAGAGGTAGACTGCATAGATATCACGTAGTCGGGAGTCTCTCGTGAATCTAAGGTGGAAGACGGAAGGGGGGCTTCGTCCCCGTCTGTCCCCCATCGGCTCGCACCCCCTAAATGGAAAAGTATATTTCCTTGAACTTCAATTTTTTAAAGGGGTCGAGCGAAGGGGCACAGGAGGGGACAAAGCCCCCCGTCTTCCGACTAAAGGCCGAGAGCCCATACTAGTGATATCTAATGCGGTCTACTTTAGGGTGTTCGTTAGTTTTTTAATTCATAAAACGACTTTATATATATTACTATATATATATATAACTATATTAATATATATATTATTATATATATATATCTTATTAATATATATATATATATATATATAATATATATATCATTATATAGGCAAAAGTCCCAGGTTTCTGTTCAGGACCTCAATTTGGAGGATTCGGTGACTCGTAGTGGACGAGGTCGTTATAATGATGAGGCCCCCCACGTGACGACAGATTGACTGAGTCGCGGCGGCTTTATATATATAATATAATATATATTATACTATATTATTTATTATATTATAATATATATATATATATATATAGTATATATAATTATATAATAATATTATAATAAATATATTAAAAATTTTATATTATATAAATATATATATATATATTTATATATTAACTTATTTTCACATTTTAAAATAAATTAAAAGCCGTGTAACTTAATCTATGAGAATTAAACAAACTTATCTAACCTGGACTTAGAGGCCGTGTAAGTTATCTTTAGTCGACTTACACGGCGCCTCTATTCTCCTGGTTATGAAATAAAAGTTATGTTAATTTTGTTAGATTGAACAATGATTTTGTATTATTTTAATCTTGAAATTTTAGGTTTACTTTTGTTGGCCTAAGTCTAGTTACGATAGGTTCAGTTAATTCTGTTAACTTGACCTATACAACGTTTGAACAAACCTAAATCTCTAATCTAATATACAAATATTTAAGTATAATTCATTCATAAATTAATAAAAAAGAACAAAATAAAAACAAAAACACACACTATAAAAGCATATATTGCTTTCGTCGCTTTACAAATACTGCTCGTAACTGAGTTGACCTAGACGACCTTCAAGGATACACCATAACTACCTGAACTTTTCAGCGACTCTGAGTGACTCGATTCGATGCATTCTCCAAAATTTGAGTGCCTGAATAAAACTGGATACTTATTGCTATTTTATATATGTATTATATATATATTATATTATATATATATTATATATATAGTTATATATATATATATATATATATATATATATATATATTATAATAATAATAATATATATATAATATGGTAATTGCAAGTTTTGATCCAGCGAATTGAAGTGGCGCGTGTGTGCGTAAGTTTGTTCTGACAGCAGACTTTGTGGCTTGAGGTCGCATGGCTGATGGCTTCTATATTATTTGACTTACTATATATAGTATATAATATATTATATATATAATTTATTATAATAATTATATATATTATAAATATTATTATATAATATATATATAATATATAATATATATATCATTATAATAATATAATATACTTATATATATATATAATATATATAATATATATATATTAGGGATGTGCGGAAATATTCGTTAAGTATTCGGTATTCGGCCTATTCGCCAAATACCGAAGTATTCGGTATTCGGCTTTTTGCCGAACTATTCGGCCGAATATTGAGCTTTATAAACAATTAAGACTTACTCAACGCATAAGGGAAAGTATTTTTTCAATTTAAATTGACATTTGAGAAACATGTCATTTCCAAAATATAAAAGATAATAGGCCGATTTTTGTAGCCAATATGGCGAAAATTTTGTCATTTTGTCAGAGTCCTCATATATGGGCCTTTTACATTTTTCAAATATTCCCTGAAAAATAGAGATTCATTTCTAGGTGATACGGATAATTGGCCAAACATAGGTAGCTGGGTATATGTAGGGCGAGTGGCTTTGCTAGCAATTTCATGTGTTTATTCACATATTTATATAACTATGCATTCCGATTCAACTGATTATGTAAGCAAAGTCTGTTCAAGAGTATTTTATTAGCTTGCAATATAGCACTATCCTCGCATTTCCACCATTCACAACGGCAGCTGGCAAAGCTTAAACTTTACAGATGCAGCTGAATATCGGAACAGCATAAAATTAATCTCAAGCGTGTTCTACAAGCTGGAACAGAAGCTTAATGATATGGCTTATATAAGATTGTCTTGGAACAAAAAGGTTCCCTCTTTCCATATACGTTCTGCTGAATCAATCAGAAATGTTGATGAATTAGTTGGCAAATAAATTCCATTTAACTTGACCATTTCGACCACATCACTAGATAATCAAGGCATTAAGCGTGAAGTAACATCCGCGCAAGTGATCCCTTCCATTTTTAGCAATAAATCTATTTTAAATAAGGCAATTAAGAAGCAAAAGCTTCAGTGGAATAATTACAAAAAACCTGTTTTGAAAGAAGCTGTAAGAAATCAAGAGAACAAAGACTTCTACGCTCTATGTGAATAAATCTTTGTGTTTGTAGCTACGTTTCTTAGATCTGCGATCAAGCTAATTTTCAACAAGAATCAGATGAATCAGTAAAAAATATGGTCGTGGAGGCATGGAGAAAGAAATGAATGAAAATTTAGCTCCTGACTCTTCTTCTGACTGATTTACGTAGTGGGGAAAGTGAAGCTGAAGGTTCCATTCACTCTCTTTCAAGAGGGTCTATCACAATTATTATATATATATTATGATATATATATATATTAGTACGTATTAAATTAATTAGTAATAATATAATATATATTAGTATTAATATATATATATATATATATATTATTTATAATATATATGTTGAATATATAAGGAGATAAACAAAATCGCAATGTATATATCACACTGGTCTTTGATTAGAATATATGTTTAAACATATAAACACACTTGAATATAAGGTCAATATGGGACACAATTGAAGTGTAAAGAAGCGATGGTTAGTTAATGTTAAGACATACATACGAGGTAGTAAACTTTTCTTCACTAGACCATCTACTCGTGGGCATACGTCTGGAATATCGCTCATCCAAGCTCCACAATAGTCGCATGACATATTGATATCTCACTTGCCCTGGTACGTCCTTCTCCATGAAGCTTTTCGATCTTGAATGGAAGCGGTTTCACCCTGCTTCATCATCACTAACATACGCCTAGTTATCCCGGAAATTTTCTTGGTGAGAATAGTAAGTAGCGCAACTTTACTCAGTTCTACATCCATGAGAAGAGAAACTGTCTAGCAGTTCCTGAACAGTGAGTGGTTCTCGCTTTCCTGTTCCCCAGAAAATTTCTGTGCTACATCTGAAAAAGCACCACGCTCTTGCATCTAACACAGTCATTGTTGTAGGAAAGGCAGCACACGGAGGAGTTTTCGTATTTGTGGGCCATCAAATGATCCCAGCTTTTTTCTTCTTGTCGTCTCTCAGACCAGGAAACGTTGAGCATATATAGCGGAAGTATTCACCATCATGGGTCCAGGGCCTTCACAAATTATTTCATCAAACCAAGTTTTATGTGTAGTGGAGGTAAATGATGTTGTGTCCTATCTCTGACAAGTGGTTCACGGTACGATGTTCCCTGTCTACCTGCGTTATAGGTCTTCCCTAGGTGGCATTCTCTTTGTGGTCCAGTGATCTTTGCGCCCGGCTGTCCCAATAGCACAGGAAAGCAGGGATATTTTGGTGAAACCTGCTTGGCTGACCGGGCAAAATGTTTACCATTTTGGGGTCGACGCATATTACCATCCATGTACCTGATAGTGTAGCCTCTCCAAACGTCTGGATTTTTTTGCAAAACTCCTCTCTCAATCCGTAGCCGCAGTACCTACACTGGAACCCGAAATTATACCTGTTGCCGTTGTGTAACAACACACACTTTAAACTGCTCTCGGAAGTGGTGTCAATAACAGTCGCCACTCACACTGCATCGTATGCTGGGAGTCCCATAGACGAGTAGTAGCCTGCAACTTCAAGCTGCAATAACACAAGATTGACCCATCTGACTGGACAAGCCCTCCGCAGCTCTGCTCTCTGTTACGAATAATGTTAACCTCTGTGCCATGGGTCCAGTCTAGTCCATTTTGATGCAGACCCCGAAAGCCAACAGCTCAGGACAAACTTCGGCAAATACAACTCTCATACAAGATTGTTCAGTTCACCCTGGGTGAACATGACGGACCATCTGATTGTATTTCAGATGGATGATAGACATCATCCAGATCATTCGGCAGTCCATATCAATGTAGACGTACTAAAGTTTACCACAATGCTTCCCGAATGATCGGATCCCGCAGTAATACTTGCTGCTGACTGATATGATAGGTATGCGGAAGTAACGTCTATACAGCACCTACTAGTGCGCATCATGAATTTTGTCATTCCCAGGGAATATGCAAAAATAGGGGTCCATGATTCCACGAAAACGGGATGTGATACAGCAATCCCGAGAATATATATGGAATCAGCACCCCCGAATTACTAATATATCTGCTAGAAAAGTCCATCCAAGAAAAATTTTCACCTTTGTATTTGTTTGAAGCCTTTTAAGTTTCTTTATTTTTTTTCTCCCTCAATGAATGACCAGATACTTTTGAAATAACTATTCGGGGGCTGAAATAGAGAAAGATGATTATTTCGGCCGAATATTTGGCTGTTATTCGGTTCAGAATATTTTTAGCCGAATATGTCGGTATTCGCTTTTTCTCCCTATTCGCAACATCCTAATATATATATATTATTATATATATATTAATATATTATATATAGTAATATATATATATATATAATTAATGTATATATATATAATATATACTATATATATATAGATATATATATATATTTTAGCCAAAGGTCCATGAACCCACAAGACACCGATGACTATTAGACTTAATATTAACTAACGATGAAAGTATTGGTGTGAGGTTAGAGTTAGGAGAATTTAGGATCTAGTGACAAATAATATAGCATTAGATTTAATAATGAATGTGAATATCTGGGCCCAATTGGCAAGATTATATAAGGAAACGGATCTTAGATTTCCGAAATGGTGACTTTCTACCAAATTACGAAGACAGCTTGGTATAGTCTGCACTGGGATAAAGAGTTTAAGAGACCAAAAACTTGTTTCTTATCATCGGTGGGAACTTTTAACACTAAGAACACATAGCTTTAAAAAATTTCATAACGGTATTTATGTCCAGTAGAGCCGGCCCATTTAGAAATTTTTTAATAAAATATACTTATGCCTATTTTTTTGGCTTTTTTTTAATTTTCATCTGAATATTTGCATCATTTCCCAATTCATTTATGCTTTTACATATTGAAATACCGTAGAATTTTTTGGGACCAATTCTCAAACTCTTAAAAATTATCATAATTGTAAATTTTTTATAAAAAAATATTTACGGTCTGACAGACATAAGCTATGTGATGTAGGGTTAAGCAAATTTTAATGAATATTCAGGTCAGTATGTTTTAAAATAAACCCATTAGGGTGGCGAAGAGAAAGACCTGTTTGGTGGAAAAAGAGGACGATAAGAGATAAAATTATGAAAAGCCGTAGATGTTTTAAAGATATTCAAGGGTAGTAAATAGGAAGATGATTTTAGAAATTAGGAAATAGAAAGAAACTTAACCAGTTCAATACAGGAGGCAAAAGAGAAAGAGGCAAAAATTTAATTTAGCAAGGAATAGTGAAATAAGCAACCCGAAGAAGTTTTGGCTTTTATAAATCGTTAAAAGTAAGAATAGGAACAATTGGTTCAATTAAACATTGGGATTGAAAATTTAGTGGAGTCAAGATAAGGAGTTGGGTAACATTTTCAAATGCTTATTTTTGCTTCAGTGTTTACCGAGGAAAGATTAGATAATGTTTTGGAGACTAACTAGTTCTGTATGCATTGGAGACTTGTATGCATGTAACAAATGAAAGAAATTTGACGTAAAAGATATTCAACGTTTATTAGATATTGATCCAGGTAAAGCTGCAGGGCCTGATGGGATATAGGTAGAATTCATGAAGAGGGTAGTATCAGCATTTCAAAGGCACTGTATTTGATTTATAAGCGATCTATAACATTTGGTGAGGTACAGATGACTGGAAAACAGCATATTGTTGTGCCTATTTATAAGAAAGGTAGTAAGTGAAAGATTTGGGAAATTTAGGCCAGTTAGCTTAACACATCTCTGTTGTAAAGGTTCTGGAAAAGTTACTAAAAAGTCATATAGAGAAAATACTTTAGCAGATAAACAAGGTAATTGTATGACGCCCAGCCACGGTTCAGAACAGGGTATGTCAATTGTCAGACAAACCTTTTAGAATTTATGGAATCCATTACTGACTGCATGACCGAGGAGATCCAGTTGAGATATATAGTATATTTAGACTTTAGTAAAGCTTTTTGATAAGGTTCCCCACATAAGTATGATGAAAAATTATTGCAATGTGGTATAGGTGGAGTTGGTACATGGTGGATTAAAGTAGTGGTTCGAAATAGAAAACAGTGGTACAACAATATGGGAATAAAATCATCAAGGAAATAGTGAAGAATTGTGTTCCCACAGGGTTCAGTGCTGGGGCCAGTAACTATTTGTTCCTCATATATATAAAATGATTTAAGACCAAGGACTTAAATGCAAGGCTCTAAGTTTTGCAATGAACTTAAAATGTGGCCACTCATTAGGAATAGTGGGATGCAAATAACAGATCAAATGATCTGATAAATCTTCTTGGGTGGGCAGATGAGTGGCAAATGAAAGTGCAAGGTTTTTCACCTTGGTTACTCAAATAAAAGTTTTAACGACGATATTAATGGGGATTGGCTTGAGTTGTGGACCAAGAAAAAGATTAGGTGTGATTATAAGCAGGTAATTTGAAAGTAGCTTAATCAGTGTTTGGAAAGCTAGAAAATAAGCTAATAAGATGCGTGGCCATAATAAATGCAATGTTGTTAACAGAGCAAGGAAAGTAATAGAGTAAATGCTGTATAATAGCTTATCTAGTCCAGTAAAAGAGTATGTGCACGAAGTTTGGGCCCTTTATTTTATAGAAGAAACCCTTAGAATTATCGTCTAGAGACAGATTTCTAAATCACAAACTACATAGTTTTCTTCCTTTCAAGGTAAGAGCTGTGAGAAGAGGCTGAAGGATTAGGAATGTTTTCTGTAGAAAGCGATTTCTCAGAGGGACTTACAAGTCTACAAAAGATCTGTATCTCCAAATAATACTGAAGGACCAAAAAAAAGATCAAAGCATAAAGCGGAAATTGCCGCACACGGTACGATAAACCACTTTAAAAGAAGAAACTGCATGATTTGTTGTTGTCGCTGATTATGTGCGGGTTTTGATTATATACAGAAAGCCATCGCATTCAGTAATAGGGTTGTTAAATTTTGTTTGGAATGGTCTGCCAGAGGAGTGTTGTTGAGTGTGACTCGATTGCAACATTTACAGAAAGGGTTGATTTGTTTATGGATTGGGTTGGGTATGCATTATATATAATTGACGAAGCCAAATTGGCAAGTTTTAGTTATAGTAGTTATTAATGTTAAGATTGGCATGTGGGACCATACTAGTTATTAATGCACTGTGATGGTGTTTGGTAATCATTATACTTAGATATATATATCATTAGTTTTGACTAGCCAAATTGGTGGATTTGTAGTTACAACAATTGACAAGCCTAGGGTGCTTTTGTGGATTTGCATGAGCATGTTTGGTTTAGATGGGTGGACTGGGACAGTCTCGATAAGGCCATGTGGCTTCTTACTGTCTCTATATTCCTAAATATTCTTAATGTCTTAATAATATATATATATGATAATATAGTATATATATATATATATATAATATATATATACTAAATATATATATATATATATATATATATAATATATATATATATCATATATATATATATATGATAATTATATACATATATTAGTATAATATAATATATATATATATATATATATAATATATATATATATATAGTATATATATATATATTTTATTATATATATATATATATATAATATACTATATATAGTCGTTTTATGATTAAAACTAACGAATACCCTAGAGTAGACCGCATAGATATCAGTTTGTCGTTGTCTCTTCGGCCTCATGGTTGGACCTCCGTTCCGTCCCCATCGGCTCGTGCCCCCTAAATAAATAAAAAAAAGAATAAACAAAATTTTTAATATTCTGAAATCATATATACTAATATATATATATATAATCATATATATATATATATAATTATTATATATTATATAAATATATATATATATATTATATATAAATATATTTATTATTGAAAAGCTACTTTATGCTACTTGGTACAATTGAGTTCTCAAAAAATGTTTAAAAAACCTCTAGCCAATATATTGTTGTGTTGAAAAAATTATGCTAAACAGGGTTACATCAAAATTAAATTTTGAATATTAGATTATTAAAAAATAGCAGGGAATATTCGCAATTAATCACAACAGATTTTTTCTTCTAATAGTTAAATGGTGGATTATTGCAAAACGCTAATAAGCATATATGTTCATTACACAATTATAGATGCAGCAGAACAGATATTGCTTTAAACTGAAAAAAAAATCGTGAACTATATATATATATTAATATATTATATATATATATATATATATATAATATATTATATAATAAATATATATATATATATATATATTTATATAATATTATATATATATTATATGATATTAATATAATTATTATAGAGAGGAGAGAGAGAGAGAGAGAGAGAGAGAGCATTCAAGCCATGCGAGCCATGGACTAAAGCCAATCGACTGACTCTGCTTCGCTAGACAAACATACACAACGCGCGCGCCAATTGAGTCCTGATCAAAAACTGCATTTATATAAAATAATCATATATATTATATAAATTATATTATATATATATTATATATATATATACTATATAGAAGAGGAGAGGAGAGAGAGAGAGAAGAGAGAGAGCGAGAGAGAAAAAGTGCAATCTATCTCACGTAACTCAGCGCTGAGCTCACCCTTATGCGATCTCACGTCCTTGAGTCATCATACTCGCGAAAATTTTTCGTTTACTGTCACAATCTTAATTATGCCATATATTCATATATACATATAGTATTATATACTATATATATATATATATATCATATATATATATATATATATATAAATATATATATATATGAATATATCATAATGTAAATTAATCACAGGCTGGTCAACAAATAAAAAATTATCATAACTCAGTTTTATATATATATATAATATATATATATTATATATAATATATATATACTATATATGATTATTAATATATATATAGTATATATATATATAGTATATACTATATATATATTATATTATATATATATATAAGTCATAAATGTAAGTTACACAAAAAATTATCATACTCTCTTATATATATATATATTATATATATATATATATATATATATATATATTATATATAACATATATATATAATAATATATATATATTATATATAATATTATTATATATATATATATTATAGATAGATATTTATATAATATATTAAATAATATATTATTTATAAAATATATATATATAATTATAATATATACTATAATAATATATATATATATATTATATATACTATTAGGGCGACAATAATAGTATAATTAGATTATTTTTCTTTGTATTCACAATTTTTAGCTATTAGATATGGCAGTTAGTAGTCTATTTCTATTTCTATTGAGGATGAAATTGACATATACCTTAAATATTATGGTCCTTAATTGACTATTTAGAAGCTAAAATTTAAATTAATTCACTCATATTGTTCACATAGTCCCATTATAAATTTATATCATATATATTATATATAATATATATAAGTTTATATATATAGGTATATTATATATATATATATATATATATATATATATTATATATTATATATATAATAAATATATATGATATTTATATAATGTAATTATATATATATAATATATAGTATATATATTATATATACATTGAAGCGACTACCCCCACAATATAATACTTATCTGGTTTAATCCACAAAAATTTAACCTCATTTTGGAATCACCCCCATAGATCGATCTATAATTAGAACTCTCATTGAAACTTAAAGTTTAATAGAGAAATATACTGATTTTCGTTAATTATTATTAAAGTCATTTACTCGCACATAAACGATTTCAGATCATGGGAATGATCGATTATCATAGTATCGTTTGAAGAGACCATTCAAATATCGATTTACGCAAAGGTTATCCAAATGCTTAATTCCTTCCAAATACCTACGAACGGAAAACTAGCTAAGTCTAGAGAAGCTATAAATAATAGCATTGTTACTCAGACCAATCAAGGTGAAATCATTTTAAAAGCTTATTTAATTTATTAATTATCGTGCAAGTTTGAATTACGTTCAAAAACTTTTCAATCGTAAAGTATTTTATAGTAAATGTATTTAATAAATAGACGATAGGCGCAACTGAAAGCCGATATTCTAACATTAAAATACCGATAAGTCCTATATAGAATTTCGATTCACACACACACACCTCTCCCCTATAATATCTATAATAAAAACACTTATACACAGAGCCCACAAAATAACTTCAAATTGGGAAGTTTCTGATAAATGAAAAAAAAAGAATAAGGAAGCTATTAATTAATAATGGTTTTCCTCAATATTTAATAGACAAAATCCTGAAAAAAACTTTGAATATTTTGACTGATCCTAAGGTAAACAAGGTCATAATATGATCTTCTAATACAAGGGCGAAGTAGTTGGCCCAATAAATGAAGAAGAATCAGAATTAAAAATTACTTTAAAGAATCAAATAAAAGTCAAAAATATTGAAGCCATCACTGTAAGAAGCTATTTTAAGCCTGCAAAATTATTTCCTTGTTTTATTGTTTGCGGTGCACCATCTGCTTGTAAGTGTGCCAGCGTCGAGTACCTTTACTCTTGGAATGAAATTGGATGTAACTCCTTTTGCATTATTTATATGACAAAGACGAATAAATACACTTTGACAGCGTACTTTGCAACACAGTACAGGCCAAGTAAGATACACCATTTTCAGGTAGTAAACGCAAAATCACACAACAACGATATAGTAAATTACTTTAAAATTTTGCATAAAAAGGATGAATTTTCTGACCCTAAATTAGCGAAGTCCCATCTGATATGAAAATATAGACCAGATATTAACATCAAATATAACGAAATGTCTCATCACCTTAATATTTTTACTTAATAAGAAAGAAAGGAAAAAGACTCTCTAAATTACTAACTTCACATTTCATTTTTGTATAACTTAATTAGTAATATTAATCTTACTTATTATATATTTGTAATAATTGTATTATTTTAATTTTAATTTTAGTTTCGTTGTGAAAATAAAGTCATACATATCCTTGAAAATTTCCAACGTGAGTGGAGGAAAGCTCGGACTGTTACAAATGGAGGCAATTTTGTTTTGCTCAAGAATTGTCCTGAAAAAAATTTAGCGAAAATGTTCGGAAGATTTTCAGAAGCGTAGAAATGTCTTGTAATAATTATTTTAACGCAAATACGGATTTATTATTATTATTATTATTATTATTATTATTATTATTATTATTATTATTATTATTATTATTATTATTATTATTATTATTATTATTATTATTATTATTATTATTATTATTATTTTTATTATTATTAGAACATGATAAAATTACTTTATCATAGATTTTCTGAAGCAATGACTATCAATATATGTTTTGGCAACTCACGGGCTGTGCCCTATTGTAGAAGGGAAGCTCTCTAGGAATTTGCTTCCGAAGATCTAACCAAGGGATCAAACTAGTAACTTCCACTACACAAACTGGTCGCTCTATTGTATGAGGTGCAGCAACGGTAAATGTATGTAGGAACAAGTACGTTAAGTTATACATTCAGGGGGTTTAGGAATAACTGAATTTGAGCGAGCACCGCAATTTTCCTCACCACACCGCACCGCCTAGCACCACAACAGGTAATCATATCTAATGGCCGGTCAGTTTCTCGCACAGAGCCGCACTTTTATGGTAGACAAGTAATTGATGATTTATTTGGTGAGGTGGACATTATTTTCTGTTAACCATGTTTGAAGTTGGTTGATGTATTGTTGTGTCAGATTTGTGGCCGTGTTTAGGTTCTGGTGTGTAGTGGCTATGTAATGTCATCTGCGTAGGTTGTTATGATTGTTTGTTTTGTTTGTGGTTGTGGGAGATCGGCCGTGAATAGGTTGAATAGTGAAGTGGACAATATATATATATATATATATATATTATATATATAATATAGTATATGCCCTGTACATATGAAAAAAATAAATAATATATATATATATATATATATATATATATATATATATATATATATTATATATATATATATATATATAATGATATATAATATAATATATATATATATATTAATAAAACTTAAAATAAATATTATTATATATTATTCTATTTATATATTTTAATATATATATATATATATATATATATATATATATATATATATATATATTTACCATCTCCTAGGTAGAGCTTTCGCCCTGTCAGTTGGACCAGCATTTTCTTCCTTCTGGCCCCGAAACTCTTGATCCTAGAACATTCTTGAAAACTATTTCTCGGCGCAATGGTTTGCAATGCTAGTTGGGCTATCCAGAAGATCGTGTTTCTAGGCGCATAAGATTCCAATGATGGTCCAGGAGTTTTACAAGCAATTAATAAAGGGCCGGGTTGCTATCTCTGTCGCCCTAGAACTATGCAAAGGAAGTCTTCATATGTTCCGACTAAATCAATTTTTATTTTACAGTTCCCACCACCACTTACGGGTAGAGCCGTATTCAAGGAGGAGGTGTTGTACACCCCAAAAATTCACCATCTAACGCAAATTACGCAAATGAGCAAATACGCAGGCTTTAAAGCGAGGGAGATTAAATTCATCAGGAAACACAAAAGATGGAAGAGAATTCCACATAACAGAGGTGGCAGGAAAGAAGGAAGCACCACAGCAAACCAGCCTGGAGTTAATAATATCAATATAAAACTCATGTGCAGACACAGTACCCTTTGTGCTACGAGGGCGTCGTAAAGCTAGTGGTAATTGAGTGATAAGTTCCTTCGAGCACTTGTTGTTGTGATACCTATAGAAGAGTGATAAGGAACCAACATCACGCCACAAATATAGAGGGTCAAGTGAACTGGAATTGCAGAAACGTTGATAGCCTTTTGGCCTTTGACTCGACACTATCCAAAAGCCGGGTGAAACCAGAGCCCACCCCCCAGATATGAGAGTAGTACTCCATACAAGGGCGGATGAGACCCTTCTATAGCTGTAGCTACTGAGAAGAGGAAAAAAAGTCTTACAGTCTAAACAGAACTCTAGTTTTTTCGAAGGCACCCTAGTAACTGTTGTGATGTGAGGTTTCCAAAACATTTTTTTATTTATGTTAAGGCCAAGGATGTTTATATTGTCAACAGGAGAAATGAGAGAACCGTCGAGAGAGATAGCAAAGTTAGATGGTGTCTTAGAGAGGGAGATTTGTAGAAGTTGGGTTTTTAAAGAATTGATTTTCATAAGGTTGAGACGAACCCACATGGAAATTCTATCCAGATCAGTGAGAATAAAATCGGAAAGATTAAGACGAGAGGCATTTATAGAAGTAAAAGAGATAGCAGAATTGAAATGAGTTGAAGAATGAAGGGACGAGTCATCGGTATATGAGTGAATAGAGTTAGATGTACAGGTAAGAGGATCATTAATGAAAAGTAGGAATAAAGTAGAAGATAAGACAGAACACTGATGATGTTTTGGGCAAGAGTCCAGAAAGATTTGTCGGTAGGGGAACCAAGGAGGTCTGCGAACTTTCATTTAATGAAAGTCCTCTTTGCTCGTCGAAGAGTATCCCTGCAGCGATTTTTAACTGAATGATAATTAACGAGTGTGATAGGAGAAAGAGAATTTTTCCATTCCCGATTAGCACTGTCTCTAGCCTGAATGACCAGAGAGCAAGCACGGTCGAACCATGGATTATGAGGAGAGAAAGATTTAGTCGAATAAGTAATGAACCTGCTCATTTTCCCATCAAAGTAATTTAAAATAATTACATATAATTGATAATAAGTAAAAATGTAATTTATGTTATTAAGTGGGGAAAAATGATGTAATAAATTATTATTGTGATAAAAAACAATTTTTATTTTATTTTTAATTTGAACTATAATTGCGCGTGTGTGTTTTAAAATTTTTAATTAATATTTTATTAGTTATTATTTTATTCTATGATGATATCTTAGTTGAAGATTATTATAATCTCTTTGTTTATAACAAGTAAATATAATTAATGCTTTTTTTTCTAAATAAACAACTGTGTATGTGCGTGTATGAGTGTATGTTTGTGTATGCCTATGTATGTTTGTGTTTTTTTTCCTTTTTTCTTTTAAGTTGGCACTCCAAAAGCATTAATCTATTCGAGTAGGGAAATTTCTAGGAAGATTCTTCCTAAGATTCGCAACAGGAATCGAAACCGCATCCTCAAACACGAAAGTCAAAAAATATATCACTTTATATATATATATATATATATATATATATATATATATATATATATATATATATATATATATATAAAATATATATATATATATATATATATATATATATAAATATATATATATAAATATATATATATATATATATATATATATATATATATATATATATATATATATATATATATATATATATATATATATATATATATATATATATATATATATATATATATATATTTATATAAATAGTTTAGATATATATATATATATATATAAATATATATATATATATATATATATATATATATATATATATATATATATATATATATATATATATATATATATATATATATATATATATATATATATATATATATATATATATATATATATATATATATATATATATCAAACAGCATGTACACCTGCTGCTAGTTTGATAAGTTTTGATTTAAAATTGCCTGGGCAAACTTGCTAAAAAATACTTGCAGCAAACTTGCAGCAAGCTTTTATATTTACTTCAATTTTAATAACTTTGATTTAAATTTGCATGGACAAACTTGCTAAAGAAAGAGGCTTGTAGCAAACTTATAACAACCATAAACATATTAATAGGAGCGCATATATATAAATATATATATATATATATATATATATATATATATATATATATATATATATATATATATATATATATATATATATTTGGTTATATAAATATAAACATATATATATATATTATATATATATATATATATATATAAATATAAATATAAATATAAATATAAATATAAATATAAATATAAATATAAATATAAATATATATATATATATATATATATATATATATATATATATATATATATATATATATATATATATATATATATATATATATATATATATATATATATATAGGTAAAGGTTACTTTTCTTACCTATCGTATGATTGTTGATTTTACTGTATATCGATTTTAAATTATCACGGCTACTATTCTATTATACAAAGTAAACAATTTTTAAGGGAATTAATATATATATATATATATATATATATATATATATATAAATATAAATTATATAACAAAATATATATATATATATATATATATATATATAAATAAATGGACGTAAATTAAATTAATAACAAAAGTAAATAAATTGCTATATATTTTACTTCACACCTAAGCTTATAAAATTGAGTAAGCTTATGCAATTTATTTCAGTTTAAATTTGATGTATGTACGAAGTTTGTTGAAATGAATGTAGACGCCCAGACACTTTTTTTTACCAAACAATACCATAGAGTGGGATACATGATGCTCCAATGCACGGCAGACCGCCCTCGGGCTACCGCGGGCTCCCTTTCGGCAACACCGGTGCCTAAAAAAAATTAATTCTTCTTTTTCGTACAACAATGAAAAAACGAAATCTTTGCATAAAATTATTAAAAAAAAAACCGATATCGCCGCACATTTTATTTCAAAAAGAACTTCAAACCTATAAAAATATAAAAAACATAGTCCTAATTATTTATTTAATATATCTAACTCTTAAATAATTTAATTGACCATATTTCTTAACCTAATCAAACTTAAATAAAACTAATTAAAGATTTAAAATTTTTGAAATTATTGAAATTTTAGGATTTTTGTGCGATTTCGGAGCACAAACAAAAACAAATAAATAGCAATCTGGCAACACCCAATTTTCAGCAAGTGTCAGGCTACCTGGATTTTAATCCATATATAAGGATATGGCATATATATATAAGGTTATATATATATATATATATATAAATATATATATATATATATATATATATATATATATATATATATATATATATATATATATATATATATAGAAACTTATCCTTTAAAAGGAAGTTAACCGATATATATCGAACGAATGATGTAATCGATTTTTTCCGATTATTTCAAGGCAATAGTGCGTCAAGGTTGCCAATGTTTTTTTTTTTTTTTTTAACTAAAGGAAACCCAAGTTTAAATCGTAAAGATGGAAAGAGCTCAGGTTCCTGTACTCTTCAGCGGGGGACGACGTGGGACTTCGTCCCCCCTCTCTGTCCCTCCGCCGGCTCGAGCCCCTTAAAAAAAAATTAAATTTTTTAAAATAAAAATTAACAAAAATTAACATGATAAAAAAAGCAACTTGTGGTAACTCTCGCGCTCATTCTATTGGAGTTTTAGCTAACACGTGACACTGCAGGGCTCACCGAGTAGCTTTCTGCTATTTTCGATATCATGTCTGTTTATGCAACTTCCTTTTAGAGTATATATATATATATATATATATATTGGTATATATATATATATATATATATATATACATATTAGAAAGATATAGAATATAGTTATATATATATATATATATATATTGGTAAATCATTTTATATATATATATATATTTATATATATATATATATATATATATATATATATATATATATATATATATATATATATATATATATATATATATATATATATATATTATATATATATATATATATATATATATATATATATATATATCAGATTAGTTTAATATTCCTTTAAAAGATAAGATTTAACTGTGACGCAAATTAATACAATAAAAACAAATCCAAACCGTTTTTTACATTTCTCAAACAAAATTACATTTCGAATGTCCTAGAAATTCTCCCGAGAAATTTAGTTTATGACTAGGAATATTAAAATTAAAAACATAGGCTTGTGAAACAAAAGAATTTTCTACATACATTTTATTACAGAAAGTTTGATAAATAGTTTGAGCTTTAAATGAGGAAATTTAAAATAATTTAATATTTATAATGTTAAAACACACTAAAGGAATTTCATCTGGAATTTTTCATCATTCAATCTTAAAGTAAATACAAGCATCAGTTATGATGTGGGTCAAGTTTCCGATTTCAAATAATTTGCGCAAATTAAAATAAGTTGGAGACTAAAAGAAAACCTTGATAATCTACAAAAGCCACCGATATATTTTCAGCTAACTGAAAATGTTAATTTTATCAAATTTTATCAAAGGTTTCATAGTAAATGAAGCATTGTTTTTTCAATAGATTTTTGAAAACTTATATAGCAAGTACGCTTTCTATATTATAAAAAACTGTTAACTGATCGATAAATATATTAAATGCATCATCTTGATACCTCTCTCTCCACATACCCTCGTTCAAGTAGATTTCGGGATTTAATCTTCTTGATCTTTTAATTTTCTTAAATATTTCATCATGAGAGTGGTAGTAAGAATTTAAGGCGTCATTATGACTATCCGTACAATTAGTTACTACAAATTTATTTGTACGTAGCTGTGGTGGGTTTCCCCATATTTCAGAAGCTATAATTGAATGAGGTTTAGCTGCATTTGAGATTATTGGTAAGAGAGAATCCAAAACATCAATTAAATCTACGGAGTTTAGATCTTTCATAAATCCTATTAGAGGTACCTTGCTTGTATCTACCATCATCAGAAACCATTTCTTTCAAGCGGAAACTTCGACATCAAGCTGGTTTAATTTTACTGCAACAACGACGTTCTTGCCTCGTAATTCAATAGGATATTTCTGAAAATACCTTGTTATAAATTCTACGCACTCTTTATAAGATTTGTAAACTCTAGATTCAGAAATATTCAAATATGTTTCAGCTTCATATTTTGTTTTCTTATCGCACCAATATTTTATAAGGTATATCTGGTGAGGTAAACTAATAGCTCCATAACTATATTTAAAAAAGCTTCCTTTCAAAGTATTTATAAAATGTGAGAGTTTTTTACATTTATTTCGAACACATTTACGAACTTCGTAGTTCGGGGGTGCTCCATGTATCATTAACTTTAAAGGTGCTTTGCATGATTCACAAACCCAATTTTGTTTTAATAAGCATTTGCTTTTAATCCATTGATAAGCTGCTTCCTCATCGCTCAAACTTGGCAATTCTTCAATTTTAATAGCCATTTTAATTCGAGAAAACAAAAAAAAAAACTCTAACCACCAAGATCAAATTTACTGTTTCTGTTACTTGTAACTATTAACGTGTAATGTAACCTATATCACACTGAAGTACAAATAAAAGTTATCATACCTCTGGAAA